>PVHY01002863.1:0-118152 GCA_004024945.1 Uropsilus gracilis | reverse complement strand
ATCTGGGAAAAGACTTTGGACAATACTGAGAAAGGTTTTGGACAATGTTGAAGTATTCTGAGTCTTACATGTTTCTTTTGTAATTATTAGGATAATTAGAAATCACTTTGTTAGAAATAAATTAGTCTGCACTGCACTGATAGTCTTACATTGGGTTGGTATTTTGGTTGAGAAGGCTGGGGATGGTGGTAAGAACCCAGGAGTGGAAAGTTTAAACTGTGTTTTAAAGTTTTTCTTTTCTGCAGTTCTTGGAGCTGAAAGCAGAGAGCAGTTGGCTGGCTTTTGCATATCAGTGGTAAAGGTGATCAGTGAAAATGCTAATGAAGAGTGTGAGAGAGCCTGCTTTGGAGAGAGAAGCAGGCAGATAAGTGTATACAATTAAGTAAAGACAGAAAGTCTTCATTTTACCCACTTTCAAAGATACAATGTGTTTGGGAAACATTCACTCTTTCCTTTTGATATCTTGAAACTTAAAAACTCTAATAAGTTAAACGATTGATGATCAGGGAATAAGAGAAAAAATAGTTATTTATAACTAAAAATTTTTTTAAATACTATTAAATACTATTAAAAATAGGTATTTATAACTCACTTTTCCCACTACCATTTCACCTTATTCAAAAACCTCAGCTGTGGTGGTTCTTGCCTCGTGAGGTGATTCAAATCTTCCTTCCTAAAAGGGTCAAGGCCATGGGCAGTTCTGCCTGGATCATATTACTGTAGCTTTTCCATTGATTTTGATCACCAAGGAGCATGGTGATATTGAGAGACATCCAAGGGAGGTCCTGTGTTCCATATATACTTCTCTTGGGCGTAGCAACTCAGTTTTTCCTTGGTCATCTGATGAATCACCCTCTTCAGTATAGTGACTCCTTCCTTCTTGTTTATTGGTTCAGAGGCAGGTAGAGTCCAAAACACCTGGGATAACACTCTTCTAGTTAATGGTAGAATTGTTGTATCTCTTGGAATCATTCCTACCTTTGGAACTAAAACCTCTCAGTCAACTTAGCATAAGTTCACTTGGCAAGAAAATAAAAACTATTTTAGAAAATTACTAGGTATAATAGTGAGTGGTACCCTTCCCATTCACCTTCTTGGTTCCTGGACCTATAAATCCTGGCAATGGGAGAAATAGCACTATGCACTGAATACTAATACAGGGCACATATACTTCATGGAGGACATTGCAGTGTCTCATAGCTAACTATTCTGCTGCTCTGTGAAGTCAACTACTCAGGTTAATGGAGAACATGGCAAGACTAACAAATTCTATGATGTGGCCCCTGGGGACTCAGCTCTCCCCAGGAAGGTAGCAATGTGAGCCATGCTACAAGAAAGAACCCTCCCCGCTTGCTTTGCCAGGATGCCTTATTATACTCAATCCAGCATCCTTCTATTGAGGCAGAGTTCATCTACTTTCCTCTAGGACCACATTGTTTCTGGCCAGTGCACTCTACTAGAATCAATCTAGAAAGAGGGCAGAAAAAGCTGTTTGCTCTATAAACCATCTATAAACCAGGCCCTTCAGCCTCTGCCAACTTCCCCCCCACACACACATACACACCCACTGTCCTAGCTGGTGGCAAAACACTTCCTAAAGCCAGTCTTTATTGCTGCTTTTTTCACCAAGCCTCCTTTTCTGCCTCTGAAACCTCAGATACTCAGCTTCACATCAGCAAAGGGAGCAGAGTCAATCCTCAAGCATGCAGGAGAGAAGGAACATGAAACTGAAAGCTACATCTGGGTAGGACAAGCTTGGGTGAACAGCATAAAAAGTCTGACTCTGCCCAGCATCACCAAGAATATTTGCATTCTGTAGAAAACTCTGCTTTTTGTGAGAACTTGTTTTGCGATGAATTTTGTTTGCTAGGAAGCTTCTCACTTTTCACTCAATGTTTGCACACCTACTTTGGGTGTGTCCACCAAAACTGATGACATGACCAGTTAGCATCCACAACATTGACCCCCATCCTTTGCTTCTCCCTATATCCATGGACCAGATGTATTTTCCTTTTATTTATTCATTTGTTTGTTTGTTTGTTTACGTTTAGTGTCATCAGTCATCTTTGTATCGTTGTTGGTCCCCCTTGGGGATGACCCCCTTTGCTGTAATCCCCCATCTGGTCCATCGCTTCTTTCATTACTGTTCTCTGGTCCATGTTTAGCCCTTTAGTCTGTTCTTTTTCTGGAGCAATGTCCTTTCCCTGATGAGGATTTGTGTTCTGGGACATGGTAGACAGTGCTGCTCAGATTTCCAGTCTTAATTTGCGTTGGGCAGCCAGTCCGAGCTCATTTGGAAGCTATCAGTGCCTGTTCCTTCTTGCAGGATGTCTCCTCCTTTCCATTCTCAGGCCCTATTTGGTGTTCTTTTTTTTGCTTTTCATTCCACCACAGGTTTCTTTTTTTTTCCCACCTCAGGCTTAGAAAACCTGCTTCATCTCCTTCCTTGGTTTAGAATATATTCAAGGAGATAGATATGAGCTGATAGTTGGTCTGGTTGGTCATCTCTCTCACGGGTTGCCACTTAGCTGTTGGGTGACTGCCACATTTCTGTGGCCTTCCTCCCACTGTCCAGAAGGGGTGTGCCTTACTTTTGTTGGAGGCTTCTCTGATCCAGAATTCTGGCTTCTAGGTCCCAGTGATATTGATGGTGTTGGAATAATCCTGATAGGTCATCTCTGTATTGATCTCACAGTCGTGTGTTCAGTGGTTCTCTCCAAGCTCTTTTGGGTCCTACCCAGGGGACGTGTCTATCCAGGGTTTTTAATCATACCCCTTATCTCATCTGTTTCTTCTGTTGGATTATTTATGATTTTCTTATTCCTGATAATGACTGACGAGAGTGAGAGTAAACCAGAGGAGGTTAGTGTCATGCCCCTCCCCACACTGCCCACACCCCAACAGGGCTTTCCCCACCTCTCACTCAAACCAGAGGGCCCCCACGGGGTGCCTATACCCCAAGCCCCATCCCCTTAACCTGAGGGCATTGCCAGGCTCTGCTGAAATCCCTGACACAAAGGACTCGGTGGGCCTCAGGGAAATAATGCCAAGGCCACAGGGTTAGAAACCCCCAGATGTATTTTCTTTTCTTTTAGGGTTGAGGCATATGACTTGTTAAGCTCAGCAGACCTGAGCCACTGGAATTCCTGTGTTCTTCAGCTTGTGTCTTATCCTCTACCATCACAATGAAATATTTAAACCCAGGCTAGCCCACTGGTCCCAGAAAGAAGATGCAAACCATGTGACACAGAACTGCTTCCTGCCAACTCAGCTTGGCTCTAGGACTCAGAGCCAGTTTGCAGACATAGGGGCCGAATCTGTGTTCTGTTACCTGCTGTTGGGAATTTCTAATGGGCCCTCTGCATCTTTCTGGTGGTGCTTAACTGTAGCTACCCCTTAGAGAGGTATGCACAATCCAGGTGTTCACATCTATACAGGTTTCAGCATGAGCTTAACATTACCTCCCTGCTCTTACCAGCCCAGCTTGTAACCCAGCCTTCTCGCTCCATATTTCTAAATGTGACATAAATGCCACCCACTTCTGTACATGGGACACTTCTCTCTTATGACATCCATGTCATATTTAGAACTACGTGGCTGCTAAAACTTCTTTATGATGAGTTAAGCCCTCTATTTTAACGTCCACCCATTGATCCTCGGCCACATAGGATAGCTACAGCCTCCTTCATTCCCAGCAGAGGTGTGAAAAAGTTTTCTCACATCCTCTTTGCATCTTTGGGTTAAACATCTCCTCAGTTTCCTCCATCTCTCACCCACATTAAACAGCCCTGCTGTCTGCCCTTCCTGCAGATTTGCCAGACTGAGCCAGCTCACTCACCCAGAGCTCACAGAGATGATGTGAGCTGATGGGGGTAGACGCTGGCCCTCATGACCCTCCCTCCTCCACCTCCCATGTGCCTGAGAAGCAGGAGCTCTTTCTGGGTGTTGCTGCAGCCAGAGTTGGTCCTGGGTCTAAAGCCGGAGCGGTCTCCACACAGACCATTACCATCCTGGTCTCTGTCCTCCTGAGGCCCCCTGCTTTCCCAGCATCCCAAGGCATTTGAAAGAAAGGACTCTACTCTCCCTCAGACACCTCTTGCTGTTGCATTCCTAGGAAAGGAGACATTTACAAACGAGCCCTGCAGCAGGCAAATGTGACCGTAGGGCTTCTCAGGGATCACTAGTCCTTGAGGAGTGGAGACTTGGGCCAGGTCCCTTAGGGCAAGGTGCCTCTCTGCTCCTGACCTGGCAGAGAAGGGTCCTCTGAGGATCTGCTGGGGCTAGAAGTTAGGCTGGGGTGAATGGGAATCAGATTCAGAGAGAAATTTCTCCCATTCAATCCCTGATGTTCACAGGCTCATCATCAATTACTTGGCCACTTGGCCAGAGCACAGCAGCTCTGTTAACATGCAGACCCTGTGTGCCCGGAGGTCCATGTGCTGTGAGGCACAGACCATTTGGATTGCAAACCGAGCGGAGCTTTGTTTACAGAAAGCGTCATCAGTGCCCTGGGCCAGTCAGAGGCCCGTGTCCCAGTGGGCTGGCAGAACCAGGAATTTGGGTGATTGCCTGGGTACCCCTGCCTTAGAAATTCACCTCTGGTGATTTCATGCCTTCTCCACGGGGCCTATTTTATTACATTATCCAGGGAAGGGGTGGCTGTTTCTAGGTTACATCTGAACAAATGTCGCAGAATCCAGACCAAAAGAAGAAGGCTTTTTGCCTCATTCCTTTATTCAAAGGATACTCACTACCTGTCTCAAACAACTTATAATAATTTGAAATCTGCCTCCTGACCCCAGCTCCGCTTCCTGCAACACGTAAACCACAGCATACGATCTCATCAGTGACAATGCCGAGTCCTCCTTCATTCTTGTCTTCAGGCAAAATGGCTCCAGTCTCTTCACTACCAGCATAGTCCTCATTCAGCTGATTTTTTTGCCCACCCCACCCTGGACTTTCTTTCATGGGTGTTTCAGGAGGAAATACCCTCTCTCCAGCAATCCACTGAGCTTGGTGTTTCAGGTAGAACATCAGATAAGGAATGGAATCAGCTGGATTGATACTGCCATGATCTCTCCTAGGACATTTATCTATCTTCTTGATCCACCTGGAAAAATGAGATGATCCAGGTTCTATAAGAGGTATGAATGTGTAACTCTGGTGTGATCACAACCAGAGGGGGAGTGTAGGCCACACCATGATGGTGTGGTGATCCTAGTATTCCCTAATTGTTCTTGACAAAGAAGGATCAACCTTTTGGTAACATTTCCAGGGTAATAAGACCATGATCAGTCTTCTTCTTCTAAGAGTCAGCTATAACTCATCCTATAGATGTAATTGAGGTAGCCAAGATCCAGGGTAGGAACTTTACCTGGTGTGTTAGTCAAAGTTCTCCAGAAAAACAGAACCAGAAGCTCATGTCCTGGAGATGCAGGTAAGAGCTACAGTTCAATCTCAAGTCTGCTGGAGGACCAAGAAGATCCAGTGTAGCAAATGAAATTCACAGGCAGTCTGCTGGCAGAATTCCTATTTAATTAGAGGAGATCAGGCTTCATTTCACCAAGGCCTTCAACTGATTACACAACACTCACCCACATTATTGTAGGCAATGTGCTTTACTCAAAGTCTACCAAGTAATGATAAATACCAATCCCCCTTACAGAAATGTCCAGAGTAACATTTATCATGTATCTGGACACTCTGACCCAGCCAAGCTGACACATAAAACTAACCATCACATCTAGTAGATTAAAAATGTATTTCTCTAATAAATACAATTGAGCATCAAAAAAACAAAAACTAACCATTACATCTAGCTAACCTCTCATCCAAGGACAGGATATACAGAATGCAGGAGGGTCTGGGGATACAGTAATACTTTGCTAGGACATTTTCCAAAAAGAAAAAATGCCAAGAAATATAATAATAATAATAATAATAATAATAATAATAATAATAATAATAAAAGAACAATAAATCCTTCCTCAAACCTTCAACCTTTTTCAGATTTATATAATTTTCAAATTATCTAAAGTCTCTACCTGATGTTCATTAAAGCACAAATATAAAAATGATTGCATAATGTAGCACACTCATTTGGTCATCAAAATGGAAGTTGTATATATTAGTACTTTGGTAGCAAGTACTATAGATATTCATAATATATATTTATACTCTATACATGGTCCCTGCCACCAGTAACTTTTCAAAGCACCATTACACTTAGACTGCCAAGCCTTAATACCCTACTAGTAGATTAAATATATATGTGATGTAATACATGTACAAAGTCACAATATAGGAGGTATGATGCGATAATCATTTCTAATACTGTATTCATTAACATGTGAACAGCATTTCTCTCTAGATATTGAAGTTATGGCTATTTTCCCTTGTGTATATTGTATAATGCCCCCACTATGTTCTTGTGCCATTTGTTTTAAAAAAAAGCAGTAAATAAGTAAAAGTTTTTAAGTAAACAAGATGATTTTTACATAGTCAAACTTATCATCTAAATTGGCAGAAATTCCCAAGTGTACATGGTACATGTACATTTGTCTGAATTGTGTTTCAACTATATCTAATGAAATTTTGACATGCCATAATCTGTGAGTTTTATTGTTGATGTTGCTATTTTGGTGGGAAAGTGCTTTTCATATTTTTGATAAGATTTAAGAAGACTCATCATAAAAACTATTAAGTACTGTGCACATATCAGCTACTTCTGGAAGGCATTCCTTTCTAGACACTGACCATAATTAATTCCTTCTTAGTCATGTTTACAAATAGCCATTACTTTTTCTACTCTCAGCTGTCACTTCTCCTAAATCCTCAAGGGCTCATCATTTTAGTTTTTTCATGATAATTATGGGTCTGAAGCTCCCTGAAGGAAGAAGCAGTTCCTCCTCTCTCTGGAGTTGTTCACATGAGCTTCAGTCAACCATTGCTCCCTTTCTAGTTAATAGTCTTACTAAGTACCAGTGTTTCTTGGCCTTGACCCTGCTGACATTTGGGGATGGATAATTCTTTGTTGTGGGGGCTGCTATGTGCACTATGGGATGTTTAGCATAATCTCTGGCCCCCACCCACTGAAGACCAGGAATAAATTACAAATTGAGACGACCAAAAATGTCTCTGGATGTTGCCAAGTGTCCCATGGGGAGCAAAATTGCCCGTGGGAGAAAACACTGATGTATGGCATTGACTACCCTAGTCCACCATAAAGAATGATCAAATAAGCAATCAAAAGCTAAAAAAAAAAAAAAAAAAAAAAAAGACCTTAAACCATGTGGTACCGTCTGTTCCCCCTTCCCCGGTCAGTTGGATTAGATCTAACTGATCTCATGTCTCTGGAATTGGTTCAGTGCTTCTTGCAAAGACCCACACCCCTGGAAGCAGGGCCACTTGCCTCCTGGAAATATTATTCTGAGATAGGAAGTGGTAGAGAGATGTTACTAGAAAAGGAAGCCACAAGACAGTGGGGAAAAGGAAAGCTGTTTCAGTATTTGAAGGATTGTCAACAAGTCCAGGGAGGTGAAGCTGTGGAGGAGGAACCCTATTACACCACTGGTGGGAATGTGAACTGGTGCATCCATAATAGAAAGCAATCTGGATTTCCCTTAAAAAACTAAGAATGAAAATATCGTACAACCTGGCAATCCCACTCTGGGCATATAGCCACAAAATATGAAACCATCAACAGAAAAATCCCACATGCTCCACTATATTCATAGCAGCTACAATAGCTCTTTTGTATATTTTTACATTATTTACATTATCTACAATGGCTACACTGTCTAAAACTCCTTCAATGAATGGTTAAAGAAGATGTGCGCCTACTGGCCATGGAGTATTATATAACCAAAGAAAAGATGAAATGCAGCCATTTTCAACAAAATGGGGGGAATTTATGTCCAACAAAGTCAGAAAGCTAAAAGCAAACACTGGACCTCTGCACCACAGATGATTTGGTATTGTCGGATATTTATGAAACTGATAGACACCAATAAACACCAAAAGGGCTCTGCAGTTAAGAGAGAGGGGAGATAGAAAGGGGAACGGGAACAGAAAGCTTGGGTGGAGGGGAGCCAAAGGAAAAGAAAGTCAGAGTACTGGCTGGTAAGGGATGTGTGATGTGTTGCCTGCTGGAGTCTGGTCTTCTTGGGCCCAGTCCCTCGGTCAGCCCAAAGCTTGTAAGCAATTCCTCCATGCACATTTCCTGAGAGCTGGGCCTACTGCCAGGGTTGTTGTTTATCAATGGAAAGATTGAGGAAAAGGAAAGAAAAATGCCTTTCTAGACCTCCTTTATATTTGTCTCTGGAATTTTCTGCTACTTTTAGCCTTGGCATACAAAGATGACAGCAAACCCCAGTCAGGGGTTGGGGAGAGAGTGAAGGGGATTATGCTTGAAATCAGAAAAGCTTCAGGCCTCTGAGAGGGGTCCTCCAGCTTTTCCTGGTTCATTTGGATTCTGAGAGCAACCCTTCTTACACATACTCTCAGAATATTCTTCCATGATTCGGAGCTCAAGCTGCTTCGAGGGAGCCCTGCTTTCTGGAAGATCGATTTTAGCTGCATAGCATAGTCTTTGTACTAGTTTCCTAGGGTTGCCATAATGAATGACCACAAACTTGGTGACTTAAAACAACAGAATTCTAGTCTATGTCAGCCTGGAGGCTAGAATCTGAAAGTCTGTTGTAATAGTTGGTTTCTCTGGAAACTCTGCAGGAGTTATTGGTTCCTCTGAAAGAGAAAGACTGTTTCCATGCTTCTCTCTATTTCCTGGTGACTACCAGCAATCCTCAGCTGGTACTGGCAGCCCTCCATCTCCTCTTGTCTTCACTTGGCCATCTTGTCTGTGTCTTCTCTATTCTTTTCTTGCAAGAACACTTGTCACTGGGAAATTCAGGGGGATTTCATCTTGAGATCCTTACCTTATTTACTTCCACAAAGACCTTCTTTCCAAATAAGGTCGCCTGCATAGATTCTGAGCAGACAGAATCCTCCTCTCCTGTAGATTTCCTGTGGCCTTCTGAATTTGCTGTCACTGCTGTCACAATCAAATATCAATGAGGAGAGAGCAACCCCCATGCAGCCTTGAGTGAACAGTGGCAGTGGGAAGGGCTTCTCCCACTAATTAACTGAGGCTATTGGAAGATCTTTTGACATTTGTACCCCATTCCTTTTGGAATCATCCTACCTTACTCACCAGAGTTCATTTCTGCTTTCATGCTATTCACTCTGTCTACATACTCTCCCCTCTCCCTGGGTAACTTTGCCTGTCCTCCAGCCCCCTCTACAATGCCCATATATCCACTGGAAATGGAAGCACAAACCATCTCTGCCTCTCTTGAGTCTCCACTAACCCTCCTCTTATTCAGACATTCACTGGGAACCCAGACCATTGTGTAAAGGCTGGTCAGGAAATGGGCTGACCCTGGCACCAGAGTCACAAATTTGTATATGGTAACACCAAGAAGATTCCCAACAAGTCAGAGAAACAGTTCCTACTTTAGTCTGTTCACATTAGCTCAGGGTGTGACTTCATAGCCAACTCTATTTAGCAGAATCATTCATGCATTTATTGCTAACATCTAAACCTTCAATAAGTGTCCAACTGTAGGCTCCTCCCACTCTGTTGCTAGTTGTGGCTGAAGATGAAGCACTTGAGGAGAACATGAGAAATGCAGGATAACAATAGGTCACTTTGACATCTTCTCAGACACATTTTTATAGAAAAGTCAAGAAACCCTTCAGTCAGTTTCAAAGAAGATCAAGTCTGCCCCTTTGTCCTAGCTCTGTGGGTAGCACCTTTAATTTATGGGGCAAAAGGTAAATAAATTAGAGAAGGTTCTGAAGAAGACAAAAAATTGAGAGAATGGGAATCAAATTGATAATAAAAGTCATCTTGAATTTGTCTATTATCTATCTATCTATCTATCTATCTATCTATCTATCTATCTATCTATCTATCTATCTATCTCCTATCTATCTACATAGCCATTCATCCATCCCTTCAACTTTTTGATGAGTAATGACATAAAATCAACTGTTCATGTTAATTTTATTTTTTCAAATTTATTGTAATATAATTGACATATAACATTGTGTAAATTTAATATGTACAATGTGCTGATTTGATTAATTTATATGTTACCAAATAATTGTCATTATAGTATAGTGATCACCTCCATCCTATCACAAAATTGCCATTATTTTGTAGTAAGAAAAGGCACATATTTAAAGTGTCAATTTGATAAATGTGGATGTATGTATATACTCATAAAACTGTCAAAACAATAAGCATATACATCACCTTACAGTTTCCTCTTGTCCCCTTTATAGCCCCTCCCACTAAGCCCTCGGATGCCAGTCCTAAGTGATCAGCCATGGTCTCTTTGTGACTCAGAGTCATTTGAATAGACTAGTATTTTGTATAAAAGGAATCTTAGAGTATTGACACATTTTTGTCAGGCCTTTTTCATTCTGCATCATTAGATTAAGATTCATTCATGCTGTAATATGTATTGTTCATTCTTTTTTGTTGCTGAGTAGTATCCTCTGTAAGGGTACACCACAGTTTTATTATCTACCCACCTAGTGATGAACATTTAAGTTGTTGTCTTCAGTTTCTGATTACTGAAAATCAAGGTGTTGTCAAGATTTACTTATAAGTCTTTGAATGAATATATGTTCTAATTTTCCTTCGGTAAATACCAAGCATTGAAAAGTTAAGTGATAAGATAGTTTTATATTTAATTTTTAAGAATGTACAAATTATTTTCCAAAGCCATTGTGTCGTTTTTTTCATGGCCACCACATGTATGTGCATGCCTGTTTCCTTCCCCTCTCACCAACACTTCGTATGGTCAGTTTTTTTTAGTTTTAACCAGTCAAATAGAGAGTTGTGTCTTATTGCAGCTTTAATTTACATTTCTCTAATGCTAATTAAGGTGTACACCTTTTCATATGCTTTGTTTCCATTTATATGTCTTCTTTCATAAAGTATCTGTTGAAATGCTTTGCATACTTTGTTGTTAACTTGTTTTCTTATGATTGATTTTTGAGAGTCTTTAACAATTCAGATATAAGACTTTTATGCTTTTCATTCTGTGGTTTATATTTTTCACTCTCTTAAAAGGATCTTTTGAGAAGCATGTATTCTTAATTTTGATGAATTCCAGTTTGTCAACTTGCTATTTTATCATCAAAAAATCATTAATTTTAAGACAAAGAAAGTTGAGTGGTTAACAATATCCAATCATTTAACAGTTACAAAGAACCTGCTAGGTGTCAGGAGCTGCTTGACCCTGGGGGAAATGTTAAAAATATAGTACCTGGTTTCAAAGTGCTCATAGCATTGTCAGAGAGGTGAAATGAGGACCTTGTCATACCAGATAAGCATTATCAGTGCCAGAGAGGAACAGAGATTGTAATAAAACTCACAGGAGAAAAGGGAGAAAAAAAATCAGAGGATTAGCTGGCATTTTGATCTAGGTCTCACCCTGAATTTATGAAGAAAATGCTTTTGCTTTTGGTTAAGATCATTTGGTTTTCCTTTGCGTGGAAGACAAACTTAAAATGGATGACAAACTTAAAACAAGAGAGGTTGTTTTGAATCATGGAAAAGAACTTGGAGAGGATGTCAAGGGATGACAAAGACTGTGAAAGAAAAAGAGCAAGTGGCAAAGAAATATCAAGGGAAGTCTCTACTCAAAAAATAGAAATTAATGAATTACAGAGCAAGGACATTAAGAAAGATCTTTAAGAGGTTGCAGGAAATGGGAGAATTAGGGCAAAGCTGAGCTGTCATGTGAAACATTTTACATAACAAACTACTGGTTAAAGCTAATATAAGCTTTATATTATAAAGGGTAAAAGACAGCATATGCCCAGGAAGATGAAATGAGAGAGGTTATAATACTTAGGACCCAAGTGGTGGCTCAGAGTCAATTTGCTAGATATCCTATGCTATAGTAGAGTGGACTGCTGTCTGGAGTTTTGGTCACTTACATGAACTTGGCACAGAAGTTTCCAGTCCATTATGATTTGGGGGACAGGAGTGTGCATTTTTTATTGCAGCACCTTGGAAAACCTTTTTCATGTTGTATTTATCCTGGAAGTTGATTCATTACAAACTTGAAAATCAGGAACTAACCATAAAAACCTTGTTTTCCACAGTAATGTGGATCAGAAATGCAACCAGCTGAGAATGGACCAAATAACAGGTGAAACCTGTCTCAGCTTCCACTGGTCAGCAAGCTGACCTGTAGAGATAGCCAGAGTTAGAGACATTGAGTTTGGGGAGAGTTTCCACTTGTGCATCATCACAAATGAAGGCATCATCTGAAGTTGGCATAAAGTACAGACATAACCATTCTGGAACAGAACAACAGTGACCACTGGACAGAGAAGAGTACAGGGAATGAAAAATGGCAGCAAATCAAAATGAGAAGCAGATGATCCCATAGTGACTGGAAGTCTTATCCTTCTGGCTCCAACATTCCAACAACAAACCTGAATAGCTTTTGTGCATTCTTGTACAATTGAGTGTAAGGTGACACACAATTCATTTCACGCAGCAACCTCAGTCATTGCAATTATTCTATCTAGTTACAATGCAATTATTATAAAGCTATACAAAAAATAAAATATAATAATAAACAAGGTAATAGTTTATTTAACTTTTGCAAAAAGATCTGGAAAAAATATCAAGTGTCAAGGTAGCATCCCACTTGGTCTAGGGCCAAGAGTCTTCCAGGTCATCACCTTGCCATTCTGACATTGTCAGAAGAGTCATACATTGAAACCCTAATTCATGTGACTATATTTGGAAATGGGGCTGCTAGGAAGTAATTAAGATTAAATGAGGCCATAATGGTGGATGGTGGGACTCTGGTTCTATGGCACTAATGTTCTTAAAAGAAGAGATGCTAGATCTCCCTCCCTCCCTCCCTCCCTCCCTCCCTCCCTCTCTCTCTTTCTCTCTCTCTCTCTCTCTCTCTCTCTCTCTCTCTCTCTCCTGCCTGCATGCATGCATAGGGAATTAGGACTAAGAGAGAAGGCAGTCAGCCATCTGCAAGCCAGAAACAGGCCATTGCTAAAAACCAAATTGGCCAAATACTTCATGGACTACTAACAATACATACTGCTATTGGTTTTTTTGGTTTGTTTTTGTTTTGTTTTTAATTTATCTTGTTCTTTAGATCACAACCTCTGGTGTTCCTTCCATTATCTCAAACCCCACTCTTTGTTGTTTACTAGTTGTGCTAAGTCCATTAGTCTCTTTCCTATGGCAGTGTCCTTTCAGTGCGTGAGGGACTGTGTTGTTGCAACCAGGCGAAACTTGCTGGTAGGTTTTCAGTCTTAAGTTTGCCTTGGGTGGCCAATCTGTATTCATGTGTGTTGTCCATGTTTTCTTGCTGCAGCCCATCTTCTCCAATCCCATCTCCATTGCTTTGCTGCTTTTCCTTATGGCTCTGGTGCCAGATTTAGGGGTCTTAGCCCCAGCCAGTGTTGGTCAAGAAGTTTCTCTGTGAAAACAGGCATCTGTGAATGGCCTTTTAAGATCATCTCCTCTGCCTCAGTTTGCAGTTTTGATATGGAGCCGATTACCCCATCTTGAATCATCCTCTCCTCTCCTGTAGTGTGGGGAGGGTATGTTGTTCTCCTTGAAGGCATCTCCAAAATGAAGTCCCAAGTCTTCTTGGCCCAGGGAGCATGTAAGTGCGCATGGTATCATCATGTCTCTACAATTCTACAGTTGTTTCTCTTGTCTCCCATGCACTGGTTCTCTCAGTTGTCCATCTGCAGTATCCATCTCAGGTTTGTGGGCTGGATTTTTGCATGGTCCCTTGCCCATTCTATGTTGGGGTTTGTGTTGCCCATGTTCTTGATACTCTGAAGTTTAGCTGTAGTGCAAGTGATAAGGAAGGGGCTCCTCCCCACTTCCCACTTGCCACGCTGGTACCTCCTTTCATGGGCCAGGCCCTGATGACCGAGCCTGCACCTTCCCATGCTCCCCTTGGGCTAGGAGCAGAGGACAACATGGCTCAGCTGATGTGAGCTTCAGATGCTGCCCTGTGAAGCAGCCATCCACTGATGGGTGGGGCCACCTTCCCCACTCTATCCCCCCTCCAGGGATCACCCAGCTTAGGGGCTTACCCAGGAACCTTGTCCCCCTTTGCTCCCTGCTGCCAAGGGAGCCCCAACAGCCAGGGACCTAGGCACGCAGACAGCCATGGGGTGGCTGCCTGGTGGCGGGCGGGACTCAACATACTGCTATTGTTGAAGTCACCCCATTTATGGTATTTTGTTATGGGAGTAGAGTAGCCTTATGACAGCATCATACTATACCTTAAAGGGGGAAGGACAAGCAGCAGTGTACTAAGGAGGAGAGGAGTCATGGGGGAGCCAGGACTGGCTTGCTAGAGGCAATGACCTTGAGTAGGGCCTCAGACACTTGGACTCACTTAGATTTAGGGGAAATGGATAGTGGAAAAACATTCTAGCTAAAGAAATAGTTAGGGCTCTCAGCGGGCAGTAGAAAAATGCCAACTTCCATTTCTCTGGAGAGTCTGGTGTGTGTGAGACTGAGGACTGTGGAACGCACTGGGTCAGGTTGTGAAGGGATTTTGAACACCAGGATGAACGGGAAATGTGAAAGACTGGGAAGATTTTTAGAGTAAAGGAATGTAAAACAGATCAGGAACTCCCAGGAGAGAATTTTAGGAAAGTGCTATAACTGCTTGTGTCAATGACGGGAATTCAAGGAAATGAGGACCTTAAAGAGATGCATTTATTATGATATGAGCAGCCCCCATCCCTGGATAATAGCAGCCACCTGTCCTGAATGGTGCACTCTCCCCTACCAGAGTGAGAAGCTTGGAGCAAATGAGCCCAAGGATGAGCTCAGGATGAGCCCACACACTTGGTTTCCTCTTCTCTTCTGTTTTTGGGAAGCATTCTTCTACCCTGATATGTGAACCAAAAGCATGCAATAGGCTGCAAAGAGAACAAACTTGTCCTCAAAGAAAGTGCTGGAGACTCTTCCAGTTAAAGAAAGCTAGACAACAAACTTCAAAGACCTTGAAGAGCCACGATTTTACTTTCCAAATGTTAGCATGCACAGGAGCACAGGTTTATGATGCATACCTGGGCCAAGACTGAAATTCTTCATTTCCAGGGCTTCCAGGCCATGCTGAAGTCCTTGTTGTCTGACCAGACCTATTGCCTCGAAGGTCTAGAGCAGCAGGTGCAAACTGGTGGCCTTGGGACCTCACATTATGTCTGTCTTCCTGGACCAGCACAGAGTTCTAAAAATTTAGAATTAGTTGCAAGGATTAAAAAAGGTGGTATTTAAAAAATATCATCTAAAGATGGTATTTAAAAAATTTAACTAAATCACTTTTAAGTTCTGTCTTCTCTTGAAACCTGCAGGGATTCTGGCTGTATTAGACCTATATTCCACTTGACAGTGGATGTGAGACTGATCTGAAACACACTTCAGCAGAGCTAATGTACTTCTGTCTAACCCCAAACCTAAAGACCTCACCCCTAGGCCTGTGTCCAGCCCTCATCCATGCCTACAGGCCTATCTACTCCTCATCTAAAACAGATGATTCTTTTGTCAGAGGGGAAACTGAGGCAGTGGATGGTAACCAACTATCTTGCTTCATACCTTTGGATGTGTGTGTTGGGAAAGGACTCAATAGCTGCTGTGGGATGACCTGTACCCTTCCTGAATAGCTTGCAGGTGACCAAGTGCAGAGACTGGGACATGCCCTCAGGGCCCCCAGCCCAGCCAGGACGCCTCCATCACAATACACTAATTTTTTTGGGTCCATCTCCTGATTAATAAACAGTCCACGTGGGAGAACATAGGCCTAAGTCACACATTTCTTTGTGCCCTTCTCCAGATTTCTCCTTTTGTTTCTTTGGGAAAGGCTGAGGCAAGTCATCTCACAAAAATGTGCTTCAACCAAATGAGATCCTGGAGTTTATCTAATAGGCAGGTTGGGAAAAATGAAAACGCTAATTACTTGAGGGAAAGCGTGGAAAATGAGTCAGCTGATTGGGCCACCAAGCTGCCAGTAGGAGCTGATTTTTTTTTTCAAGGATAATGACTTATTCTAGGGAATTTCAACTGTGCACATGCAACAAAAATAATTCCAAGTGTCTGCTAGCAAAATCCCATGCTGCTGAACATCATATTTGAAAATTAATGTGACAAACTGAAGGCCCTTTTGCCCAGTGATCGGAACACAATGAAAGCTTCTTCCCAGGGAAGTTTCTCAAAGCAGAGGCAGAAAACCCCCCTGGAGAACCTGGATGGGCCACGCCCACTCAGCACAGTGGACAAGAGTCAGCCGGGAGGCCATGCTGCCCTCTTTGGGTGGTCGGGGCCATCCTCCGAAGTTACTGATGAACCGGTGGAGCAGCACATTAATTACCTTGTTCATCCCATCATTAAAATGATAGGTCTCCAGGAGGAGCGCGGCCGGCAGCGTGGGGTGCACCTCCTGGATGGAGAGACTTCCAGACCCGACTGGCACACAGCTCCTCTCAAGAGCCCAGCGAGTGGCTTGGGGTTCACAAGGGTACATTGGGCTCCAGGAGCAGGGGTCCCCAGGACCCTTATTCCCACTCCTTGGTTGACGATGGGATTAACGAAGCCCGGCAGCCCTGTATGCAGGGCACACTCTGGTCCTTTACAGTTCTTTGTCTGCAGTCGGGCTCTTGTCTTTCATTGCTGGCTGCCGCCGCGTCTCTGGGGCTGATGGAGCAGCCAGATAATGAACAGTATATCAGCGCAGGCGGCGGAGGGGGTGCGGGGGAGGGGGCAAGCGCCCGAGCAAGCCGGCCTGACTTATTATTCCTTCACTCTCAAACAAAACAAAATCATTGGCCTGCCAGGGTCATTAAGGACCCCTGGGTTGTCATAGAAACGACCTTTGGGGCCCGGCGGTTGTTAATGCATGAGTGACTGCCTGCATTGTGTGCGCAGGGAGAGGTCAGAGTTTTGTTGGTGGCTTAAGAAAGAAAGAGAGTGAAGAAGAAAGAGAGCCAACACACAAAGCCCAGGACTGGGTGGCTGACATTCAGAAAGGAGGTTGTACCCTAAGTAGCTCTGATTAGATGTCTGGGACCCGGACCAACCGGTCCTGACACATAGTAGGCACTCAATAAATGTTTGAGAAGGTGAAGGGATGAAGGTGAAGGGACACATTTCTCTCTAAAAACATCCTCTCATTTCCACAGTCAACTCAACATTCCCTGTGCCCAGGAATCATTTTGCCAGTGTGTGCTGTGAGAAGTACTTAGAAGTATTTAGCTTCTAAGTACTAGTTATTGTTTCTATCAAGATTAGTAAACTTAGGTCCAAGTTTTAGGGAGAACTCATATGTCATCATCTTGGACAAGATGAATTTTAGACTGTCAGGGTTCCAGGAGGAAATTGGGGTGTGTGTGTGGTGGGAAGGGAGGTAAGGGCTGTTGCAAAGGAGAAACAGAGGGACAGGGCCTGCTCTACAAGTCTTGGCCTTTAAGATCATGTATTCAATTCACTTCCTAACCAGAGAGCATGTGTCTCCTGCTTGTGCATGCTCTAGACACACAATATGGGGCTCATGCTCCTGGCTGGCCCAGATTTTTCAGTTCCAAGGGCTTCCCAGGTGGTCCCCAGAGTCAGCAGCTTGGGTTTTAGAATTAGCCTAGCCACAAAGTCACTGTGTGTCCTCATAAATCCTCCCTGTCTCGGTTTCCTCATCTGTAACATTAGAATTGGGCCAGAAGACATTCATTCATGGCCCACCCTAGGTCTGCTCCACTGCCTTGGCAAGAGTCTTCCCTGGATTTAAGATTTTATTTCAGGTGGGAAGAGGGTTCTTTGGGTGACTCCAAATCTATCTGGTCTCTTGGTGAAGACTAAAACTGGTTGCCTCCTAGGGTACTCCCAGATCACTTTCCAGGAGAAAGCCAGGACCCTTCTACCATCCTCGAGATGTAGGTTTCAGCTGGAATATGTGAATTGGGTTTTGTCTGGTTTCCAATTTCAGGAAGACTTGATCCCTTTTGCCGAGCATCCTCCTGCCCTGGTCCACATTGAGTTGACTACAACTTAGTGCCCACTGTCTGAAACCTCAAGTCATCTATGGAGGCTGGACCCCATAGCCTATCAACAGGATTAACTTCCGGGGGATTCCTTCTAAAATTGGTTTCAAAGATTTTTTTGCTGTTCTCCCCACATACTCAAAAAATTCCCAGATTTCTGTTCAAAGAGACCAGACCATCATCACTCCCAGTATCCCTCATCAGCCCCGTGACTCAAGTTTGCTATAACTGTATCTGCTGTGGGCCGGGAGTAAATAGATGCAGCATCTTGGCTGATCTCAAAACCTTGAGCTCCTTGATATTTTCTGAGCATTTCATAGGGAGTCTTTTCAAGAGAGCATCTAACATTGCATTTGGGGTGAAAGAGACCTAATAGAGGGAACAAAAGGACGATCTTATTCTTCCTGCAGTACTGTATGTGGTACCTGCTGCCTTGGAGGAGCAGTAAGATGGTGGAGTGATTGTTTGATTTTGGTCTCTCATTGAAATCTTTTCCAAAGGCCCATACAAGACAGAGGAGGTGCCAGACAGTCAAAAGAGTGCCTGGTCTAAGGCACACCATCTCTAGGTCTGCTGCTGCTCATAAACAGTGTTGCCCAAGTCATCACCAGGGTTCCAGAGAGCAGGAATTCATACTCTTGCTGTTTTCACTCACACTGCATAAACTGTTATGTTCAGCAATATTCCATTTACCTTTGTTTTGTTTTTAAATGCTGTACAACTGCTTTGCATAATTGTCAAGGCTACAGCCAACCACCTGCTTGGCTGTGTGAATAGTGGAAGGGAGGCTTGCTTTTGGAGTCAAGCACTTTCTCTTTCCTTCAATTGGTTGCAGAAAGAGAGAGATTTGTGCCCAGTCTGGACTCCAGTTCAGCCCCTGATAAATCCTGCTGAATCCTCCACTTGGCACAAAACATCAAATTATGATGGTGGGTGGTTTGTGGGGTTTTTTTGATTTTGGTTTGTGTTTTTTTTTTCCAACAAATTACATCTTCCCACCTCAGTGAAGAAACAAAAATGCTTGGGAATTTTGTGTGTTTTTAAGGATAAAGAAAAGCCAAAACAGTGGAGCATAATGGGTACTAAGTTTCCAAGAAAATAAAAACATTTGGAGAGAAAGTTTCAGGGTAGATATTGCCAACTTAACAGAGGCTCCGACCACTTCTAATTCAGGCAGTGACCTTAGACCAGTCACTTTCCCTTCTGGAGTTTAACTCTACTTTAAACTATAAAGGAACCCAAATTTTGACATGGTCTAACTCTGAAGCACAGTTTCCTACAAGGTTGGATAAACTCCACGTTATTTGTTTTTAATGACGTTTAACACTAGGTTATAAAATAGAAGCACTTCCTGGGAGAATAAAACTTTGTCTAAACCAACAGAATTGAACAGAGTATTTTATTTTGCATTAATATGTGTCTTCAGGGACCAGGAAATGACTCACCAATACAAAAACAAAGGTCCTGAATATATGATGTATAGAATATTTACATACATGTTTGTATAAAGCATGAAGTTTATTTCTCAGCATATGAAGGGTGGGGTTCCCCTTTGGCACTAGGTACTTTACACCCAGTGCTGACTCTTCAGCAACCAAAGGATGCACTGTGTTCATTCAACACCCAGAACATAGCTCCAGAGCAGTGTCATGCCTGAAGTTTCAGGTCATGGATAGGGTTTTCCTTTGCCCTTTCTAGCACTTTTTCTCCTACAACTTCTAGGATAGATATCCATAGAATGAGAGAAATGCACAAAACATCAAAGAACTAGATTTAGATAAATGGGTTTTACTGATATTCCTCTGTAAAATAGGGGGTTTAAATGAGGTAACCTCTAAGACACATTTCACTTTTGAATGCTAAATTTGAGTTACTCATTTAAACAGTATTTACCAATATGTATTCTGAAGCACAATACACTCAGAAAATATTCCCAGAAAACATGATCAAATAGATCGGGAAAATCTTACCTATAAATTGGGTTTACAGGAAAATCTGTAAACCCAATGGAAGACTTACAATGTACACTAAACTATCAAAGGCTCTGATAAGTCCTGCAACAAACTTTTCAGTGTATTGGATCCTGGACTTTCACCCTCCCCATTTAAGATCTATTAACATTTGGTAAAACTGCTTTGATATTTAACATACTTTGGAATCACTATAATAATTGTGACATTCATGAATCTTTGCTTTTTCCATATTGTCTCCAATTAATATGTCTTTAGGGACCAGGAAATGACTCACCAATACAAATCCTTGTTTTTTCTCTATTGTCTCCCATCCTTCTTTCTGTGGGTAGAAAAGCACTGGGTCTCAGGAGATGTCATGAACATGGAGTGGAAGGAGAGAACCCATTTGAAGTTAATTTGGACTCATGTTCAACTTCTACTTGGAAGAACAACTCATGCACAACTCTAAATGTCCCTTCACATTTTACTCATGAAATGCAGGAATCTAAGCTCAGAAAAGAACTCTTCTCTAAGAAAGCTATTGCTGTACAGTTCCTAAAACTTTTGGATACTAAATAATTACATGCTTTCCTTTCTGTTTATGTATAAATCAATTTGTCAACAAAGATGAAATGTGATAACATTTCTATTTTCATCAATACTTTAAAGACTTTCTCCCTGTTCCCCTTTAGTAGAATGCAACACCAACCAAATAAAATGGTACCTTCACAGTATGTATCTTTGTGGAAATTATTACCTCAGCTTCATCTACTTAATTCCTATACAACCTTTTTATCATTACTTAATGTCACTTCCTCCAGGCTGGCTTCCTTCACTACAGATCAATCTAGTCAGTCTTTTCTATTTCCATGACAATCTGAGCAACTCTGTGACTGCAATTATCAAGACTGATAATTATATATTTAAGTGATTCTTTGCTTACTGCCTACTTCCCCCATGTAGACAGTAAGCCTCATGAGGTCAGAGGCATACTTGTCTTTTTTTCTAGAGTTCACTTAACACCCAGCAAAGACTGGCAAATAACAGGAGCTAAAGATACATTTGTTAGGTGAGTGGGTGAATGAACAAATCTCTGTGGTGAAAAGGACTCCTCCTCTGCCAAGTTCTACATGAATCCTTTGAGTTCCTTCATGCTCAACTTTGATGTTACTCTCCTGTTTAAATTCAACTTTATTCTTCTAATCTGATGCATGACCTGATGTCTCTCATCTCTTGATCTTGGCTCCCTGTTGCCACTTTGACCACATCACTCACAAACCACTAGTAACACCCACCTATCAACACCCTCCACCCATGCTGTTGTCTGACACCAACTATATTATCCCATGGATGGGAAGACCATCAGACTAGGTTATGATTTGTTACCAAAGTATAAAATCATTAACTTTTAAGCATTGAAACTACCTTCAAGGTTATTTGTTCACCTTCATCTTTTGTCCAATGAAGAAAGTAGCCATCAGACAATCTAAGTGAGTGATCCTTGGACAGAGTGCAGAATGGAAAAAGTCTCTGGATCTCCCTTAAGGTACCACTCTGTCAGTGCTAATTTCAAAGGAGAGTCTACACTTTTTAAAGTAAAATCTCTGCTATATGCAACATTTAAAAGGTAGAAAAAGGTTCTAAAGTGTGATAACACTTCAGGTTTGTACTGTTACTCATTTGATGAGAAACTGAGTGTTAAGAGCACAACTAGCGAGCGGTGCCCTGGGACCAACTGCCAGGAGTCCTGTGTCCGGAGTCCAAGCGCACACCCTTCCTCCAAAGCAGGGTGTTCCTCTCTGTCCTTAGGCCTCAAGTGAGGTACAGCAGAGGCTGAATATTATTGTCTTTGGCAATAGCAGTTCCTACCTCAATCTGTTGGCACATAATAGGCCTTAAATAAATGTTTAAAGAACTAATAAATGCTCGAGAAAGTGAGTGAATATTTAAAAGCTTGAAGCAGCAGTTAGCTCAGCACTATTTCCATGAAAGATAGGAGGTGGAGAGAAGAAGCCATACCTTTATCTAAAAAGTGCACTAAAAAGTGAAGATAAACATTTGCCTCCTTAAACTAAATGAAGTTACAGAGAATAATGTGTTTTATTGCAAATGGTTTAGAAATAAAAATCTGGATACATCTTATTGAAACAGTCTGTCTATGGATTCAGTTGTCGTGATGTGTTACTTCTAAACTAGAATCTAGAGGAGGTGGTGAAAGAAAGTAAAGACCACCAAAGGACATATGTCCTTTTCTTACCATTAACCATGATGTAACTGACACACATATACACCTATAAAAGCTGGTATTGGCTACATGATTGGAGATAAGTGTATCAAAGTAAAAACTATGGAGATTCTATATGCATGAACTTGGGTTTATGGGAAGAAGTGCAATTTTAATGTTTTCAATATATATACTGACCCTCCATTGGAAGTTCTCTAAGATGTAGTTTCCATACACGTAATTTGACTAGTAATTAACACATTGAGAGCTTCCAAAGTGCCTCTTTGTCCTTTTTTTTTAAATAGCTTTAAACCATTCCTTTATCATGACATTTGTCACCTGCTGAAACAGGTTTTCTTTTCCATTTATATCACAAAGGTGAACTTCACCCAAGCCTCAACATGCAAAACCTAGAAACTCAAGAAGGAGAGAATACTTCAAGTTAAGTTAGAAGATGTGTAAAATCGTAGTCTCTGCCTCACAGGATTTTGAGGAATAAAAGTGTCAAAGTGTGTTGTATGTTAGCACATCGCTGGGCACACGGGGCAAGCTCCAAATTCAAAGACTGAGTGGGTGGGGGTGAAGCAGGCTGCAAGTGGGCAGGCAGGGCGGAAGAACGGTCTATTGACCAGATAATGCTCATTTTATCCAGGTCTCCTGGGATTGTTTTGGTAATTACTCCAGCTTCTTCAACAGCTTGTGATTTGTCCAGTGCCAGGGAACCTGGATTTGCATTGCATGATGCATAATTCATATGACACGGACAGCAATTATGAGCTAATTGAGGGGTGTAATGTTTAAAGAAAGGATCCATTATGAGGAACATAAGGGATGTTGGGAGGGAAGAAGCTCTTGAGTCCATGGAGGCTCATTCTCTCTAATTCAGCTTTCTTTAAGATGACTCTAATTGTCTCTTGAAGGGCACTGAAGTTGTCTCCTACAAAAGGTCCTAGAGGGTGGGTGGCAGGAGCTGTTCCTTCTGCAGGAAAAGAGTTCAGGGTGGGTTAGGTGGGTTCCTCTTCCTGTGCTCTTGTGTAGTTAACCTTCTAGGCATACCTTCCATGCTGACGCAGTCATCCAGGTAAATAAGATTAGAGGACTGTCATGTTACCATAACCACAACTTCTTAATCAAAAGTCTGGACCACTTTCTGGAAGAGACAGGCTGGGAAATATAGCTGGATTCAGGATTATTGCCATTTCCACTGGGAAATCATCTTTTGGAGGGATTATAGGACAACTTATTGAAATAGGAACTTCACTGGAGATTCTAGGAGCTGGGCTATCAAACCATAAGAAGCCCTGGGTTGGCAGCAATGAGCTTTGCATCTGTCCATGACTACATTAGCATCATACTGAGAGTCCTTTGGGGCATCACCACCCTTCTTTGGTCCTCAGTTTCCCCACCTGTGCAATGGGGAAATTGGTTAAATGGTCTCTGAGGTCCTCCCAACTCTAAAGCACTGTGCTTCCACATGTCGCACCTTCTTGCAACTGGAGGTTTTAAGTTATAACAGATCAGCCTTTATTCTCTGCAGACCAACCACCTGTGCCCTAAAACTCCATGAATGCCTTTAGAGTGACTATTGCATGTAATAAACACTTTTTTCTATTTGACTGTGAGAAGATAATGACATAAATCCCTTTTACATTAACTTCCATTACAAAGTTAGGTGTGCATGTCAAAATACTGAATTAACGCATTTTGCAAAGAAAGGGCTGGTGCCAACATCTGCTTCCTCTAGTGTGTAGGCAGTCAGGGTAGTTGAGTCACAAGGCACTATTTATGTTTTGCTGTCTTTCAGAATTACATGGGCTTTTGTCTCTTTCCTCATTTGAGTGTTGTTCCCGAATTGCCATAGGAAGCCTATATGTCTCCCTTCAATCAATGATTTTCACATCAACATTTTATATCATGGGAGGATTTCCTAGACAATCTTGGTTCTAGTGACCATGTCCGCTTGAGCTGGGTTGTGATAATACACTTCTCCAGGGAAGATTGTCCCTGATGTATATGCCATCTGAAGATTCAAAAAATCATCCAATACTAAGAGTGGAAGAGGTCTTGGAGATCATTTTTTTCCAAACAGGTGTCATACATAGTTCCCTGCTAGATCATATCTGGAAATTAGACTTTGGATGAAACTAATCTGCTTTAAACTCAAGAGTGTCTGCTGCTGACTCTCAGGCAGCTGGCTTGCACAGTGTCTCTTCATTTAAACAGAGCACCTGGCCAGTTTGCATGCCTTTTGAATAATGAGGACATTTAGCATATTCAAGGTGGAGATTGTGTTATTCTCTGCCTGTGGTGCTAATGCAGCTATTTATACTAGGAGCCAAAGCAGATCTTTCACCTGGAACTTGGGCTGTCTATTTAAGCATTCCAGCCAGCTCGACAGCCTACTTGAGGAGACTTTCAAATGGGTTTTGCCCAGAGTAATTGATCACTTGTGGCCTAAGGATTTCATTCTTCTCTTCTCTCTTTTTTCTTTACTTCAAATACCTGTTCCCAAAATGTAAGAAATCCTTCCCCAAACCTTAGGAGAATGAGAGGCGTGACCTTAAGAAAGTGTGTACACCTATCAAGTCTTGTTTGGGGAAAAACTGGGTTGCTGGCAGGATACACCAGACAGGCGCCCTTACTTGCCTTTAAGAACAGGCCACAAGAAGTACAAGCAAACTTCTCAGATCCGCTTTTTTCACTATGGCTCAGAATGACTCCAGAAAGCAAATTTGTCCTCATCCTGCATCTAATTCTCCATACAGGACAAAGCAGGAGCAGATATCCTGCTCAGCTCAGTTGCTCCTCTGGGTGTGAGGATGGATGGCTTCTGCGACTTATATCGTGGTGAGAATAACTACTCATGGATACCCTATATTTAATCTTTATTTTTGAGTCTTCCAAAGTGAGAAGTCACAGAAACAAAATTGCCATGTTGCTCCAAGGGTTAATTAGACATGGCCCAGGTAAAGCAATTTCCTTCTCTCTGCCATACATTTTGGACTTTTCATTCTGAGTGACTATTGGCTTTGGCCAAACAGAATAAGATAAATGTGAGCTCCTAATTTGAACTCCCCTCATTCTGCTCCCAGATGCTATTTTTCAGTTGAAAGAAAGTTCTTTGAGTCTGCTAATGTTCACAAACCTGGAACTTGACTCTTCTTTCCTTCTGATTTGGGGATCCAGGTGTCTTTGGAAGAAGATGATCTGGACTTCTCTCTTGGCATATTTCTCTTGAAGACATTAAAATAATTCCCATCTTCATTCTCCCCTCCCCAGTCAGACTGAGCATCATAATTGGGAAGCCCGACCTTGTGTTCTGACTTCTTTCATTGTCCAGAGTGACACAGCAAGCTCTTTTCATCTCTCTTTTTTTTCTCAAAGGTTACAACTAATTCAAAATCCATCAGCTCATGTGAACACTTGAAATTGTTCCCTTAAATGAAATTCGTCTGCTGTCATGTTACTCAATTACTTGATTTTCCAGGATCCTTCTTGGTTTCCTTATAAAATACCTTCCTTGCTATCTTACCAATGTCAGTGTCAGCAAATTTTTGAGCTCTACATTAACTGTGCAAGGCAGGGATATCTTTCAAATCCTTCGTTTCATTCATTCAAGCATTCACTCAATGTTGAGTTCCATGTGGGACAGACAATAAAGAATTGCTCATTCTAATGATTTCCCTGAGAGCAAGTGTCAAGACTGAAAGGACCACTTGCTACAATCACCTCTGGGATTCAGATCATCTTTTCAGATTCACATAGATCAGGGTTTACCAACAAACTGTTAGTACCTTTCAGGAAAACCCCACCCCAAGCATGGGCCGAAGAGGCCATTTGTTCAGTTTTTGGAAACTGTACCTTGAGAATTCCTACAACTTTTGAGAATGTCTTAATTTACAAATGAAGCCAGTTAGTGCTTCATGGTGCTTCCACTTACATCTGAGTCTCATAACTGGCCTATCAGGGATAGTAGGTTCTTTCCTCATCTTTACAGAGCTGATCATCACCTAGACAAAGGTCATGCATGTATCCAGCCATGGAACTGGGACCCAAATCTGAGTCTTCCCCCCACCTAATAAAATGTGACTCCTATTCACCAGGTCACTCCCTATCTTCTCTTTTCTTTCTTAACTCCTCCTGTGCCGACCCCCTGGCAATCACTACCTTACTTTCTATGTCTATGAATTTAATGATTTTGAATTTCAATAACTCAGGTAGGTAGAACCATACAGTGTTCTTCATTTGTGACTGATTTATTTCACCTAGCACATATCCTCAGAGTTTATCCATGTTGTAATATGTGTCTAAATTACCTTCCTTTTTAAGGCTGAATAATATTCTATTGTATGTACTGCATCCAGCTTGTCATCTATCTGTTGATGGATACTGGGGTTCTTTTACCTATTAACTACTGTGAATATTGGTGCTCTGAACAAGGGTGTATACATATTTTTTTCTGTTTTCAATTCTTTCTGGTATGTACCCAGTAGTAGAATTATTAGTTTTAGTTGAGGAAATCTTTATAGCAGCCATACTGCTTTACATTCCAGCCATCAGAACACATGGGTCTCAAATTCTTCACTCTTTGCCAACAGTTGCTACTTTGGTTTTTTGTGTGTGATTTTTGGATCCATCCTACATGTGAGAAATGATATTTTTTTGAGACTAGGTCTCGCTATTTTTGCCCATGGAACCGCAGGCTCACATTGCCTGGGGTACCACAGAATCAATCAATCCCCAGCCTCAGCTTCCCAGGTAGCTAGGATTACAGGCACGTGCCACCATGCCCAGCTATTTTTTTTGGAACTAGGTCTCCCTACATTGCCCTGAGCGGAACTCAAACTGCAATCCCCAGTCACAGCTGCGCTCCATAAGCTGATGCTTACAGGTACATGCCACCATGGTCGGCTTGAAGTAATATTTCATTGTAGTTTTGATTTTCATTTCCCTAATGACTAATGTTTATCATCAAGCCACCCTCTGAGACACACATTACTTTCATCTTAACCTAATGGGAGATTGGGACTCAGAATAGGTGGTAAACTGTCATAGGATTTGAACCCACTTTTGGGATTCCAAATTCAATGTTGGGTCCTAGCATGGATATTCCTCAAATGCAGGTTCTTGGTTGCATTCTTGAGGTTTTGTCAAAAAATGCTTTAATTTCTCTGATACTCCAAAACAAGTGAATATAAACCTACACAGATCACTAATATCATTAGTTCCCCAAATCTGCTCCCTGACCAACAATCTCAGCATCATGTGGAAATAGGTTGGAAATGATAGTTGCTTGCCCCACCCCAGACCCACTGAATTAGAAAATCTATGGGTGGGGCCAGTAATTTGGTTTGTAGCCAATACTACATTTAGTTCTCATACAGCCTCAAGTTTGAGAATCTGACAGCTCATCAGAGTTACCTGGTGAGAGTTTAAAAATGATTCCACCTTCACTGTGCTGAGATCAACATGAGCATTAGGTCTGGTCTTAGTTGGTATTAGACTTTCAAAGACACCCAATGTGCAGCAGGGTTGAAAACCACTAATCTAATAATTGGCTAACACCAAAGTGCCTCTTTATGCATGTTCAGATGTCCAAATGGTGCTCCAGCCCTGATAGTACCATATTACTTGCACCAGACTAATGAGGAGAGGTCAAAGGCAGGCCCAGGGAGCCTCCTGAGGGATGAATGGTATGGTGACCAAGCTGAGTAATGGTTGCTTTGCAGAGTTTCCAATCGAAAGAAGCCACAGGGCATTGCTTCACTGGGTGGCCTCAGCCACAGGGTTGGAGATGGCTGTGCCGGGGTGTCAGCATTCTCTTACACAGGTTTCAGGTACAAAGTCAGGTATGGGTAGTAAGATCTTTAACGGTTAATTTGAGCTTAATTCATTTTTGTTGAGTTTATAGCTTAATTTTTCATATATGTTTTTTTTCCCATTCTATATAAACTGTAAGCCAGACATTTCTACCTATCTTCCATTTGTATAGCTTCAAGTAAAATTCTGTGGGAATCTGGTTCTTCCACATAGGGGTCCTGAGTTGTTTTAAGTATGGGGAGTTGCAGCATTCTGCTTCTGTGGGAGCTAGTTACCCTGCACCCAGACTAGGTCCACAGAGCCCCTCTTGTATGTAGAGTTGGAAAGTCCCATTTTGGGGATCCCAGTAGGTCCAAATCTAGACAGCCCCCCTCCAGAGTGCCTGTCAGAGTCTGACCTGCCTTAGTATCTCAGAGTGAAGAAGTTATCTTTGAATATTCCCAGGCAATCATATAATTTGGGGGCAAGGAAATCTGCCCCTTTTCTGTGTTGTGTGAATTGGCATCCCAGATTTGTCTAGGAGAGAGTTTTGTGTTCAACTCTGTTACCGGGCTCGTCCCTGAAACAATTGTTTCCCATCTCAATATAGCTGCTTTGAAATAATGTGAAGAGATCAACTGCCACTTGTCAGCTGTAATTTTCTGCCACTGAATAAAAGTAATATGGGGAGCACAGCAAAATATGGAATGGCTTTATTAGCCACAATGGCAGGAAGGTTGGAGAGAATCTTGCCTGGAAGGGGACTAACCTAGGAGGAGACTTCTTGCTTGCTCCCATCTCCGTGCCTTGGCTCCTGCAGTTCTCTCTACTTCGACCCACTTCCTGCACATTTCTTCTTAGCTAAGCCCCCTAACTTTTCAGGGACAGCTCAGTCCCAGGTGCAGGAGACCACAGCAATGCCCCTCCCTCTCATTTATCAGTTTTCCCCTCATTCATGCAATTATTCCAAACACAACAACTGCCTAAGTATTGATAGGAAGGTTTAGGCAGCCAAACATTCACTTACAGGGGCCTAAGCAACTAGGTGTTTATTTTCCTCACACAACAAGAAGAAGCCTCAGAGCAGTTTAGAGGCAACCTCTCAGGAGCTCTCTTGGGCTTCCCAGAGTATGTTCACTTTTGGTTATCAGGTGGCCAATCAGACCTGCAGGCATCCAATCAGCATTCTCTGCAGGAACAGGGAAAGCAGAGGCATCCTAGATTTAGGTCCCTTTGATTAGGAAAGTCAGTCATTTGCAGAACCTCAGGCAGAGTTTGTATCAACAATTTTGTTAAGGTAACTAGCTGAGTGACACTGAGCCAGGCAGCCAGCCTCTCTCTACCCAGTTTCTCCATGTGTGATTTTCCTGCTACTCACAGGTCTGCCATCTTCCTGGACTATGGAGTCACCCACATTCAGTACAGGTGAGCTTCAGTGGTGAGCAGAGAGAATGAGAACTCCCTGGAGAATGGAAGAGCAGGATCTCACTGGGGGGAAGGTGGCTAAGATGCCATTCATGTCCACAGAAAGCAGGTCCATGCTTCCAGGCACCCTAGCCCCACCCTCCCAGGGCTCTTCCCTTCCTGCTGAGAACCTGCTGGAGGAGTCCCATACCATCTAGGTTTTTGGTCACAAGCAACAACACCCTGATGCTCACTTGCCTTGGCCTGATTCTAAGGACAGTGGCCTGACCCCGAGGCCTTGTATGCAAGGCTCAGGAGGGTGATAACACCCTGTGAACATTAGGACTTTTTGCTGTCCAGCATGCTTACTCTTCTACTGGGCCTTTCCCAGGGAGCCTGGGCTTCTCTAAGACAAGGTCTGCAAGTGGTGGATACTGGGATCAGCACTGACCTCTTTGAACTACCTGTGGAGACCAGAAATTGTCCATGATGGGACCTATCAAAATCTCTTAAATGGGGGAAACCTTGCAGATGGGTAAATCCTGCATTTCCCATAAAAAGATACAGAATGCTGGTTCCTTGGAACAAGACAAAGTATTGAGAGAAAGGATGAGAAACTCCAAAGTCAAACTCAATTTCAACAGACTGTGTGCTTTTTTGGAGTTTCCAGTATGCTAATGCACCACCGAAGTGCCAATCCTATGGAAGTGGAGTGGTGTAAGTGACCGTAACCCTTCAGAGGAACATCTCTCTGGATCTAGAGTTTGGGGGACACTGATCTCATCAGCCTCTGGTCGTAGGCTGGCTGGTTGCTGGGAGAAACTAATCAAGGCGTGAGAGTGCTCTGCCTTCGTTTGCCCCTCTGGATAATGGGGGTGGTCTTCGCGGTGGCCAAATTGAGCACAGGAGCCTGGAGCAGAGCCCTTAATGAGGGCTGCTTGGTGATGAAAGGCCCCGTTGAGCTTCAGCCACCATTATTGCATTATGGAATAAATGTGGCCAGCCTAGGAGACGCGCACGAATAAATTTGAATAGCAAGACACAAATGCGGCCCTTAACTCCGACGAGCAAATAGAGTTTAATAAAGAGGTAAACTGAGACCGCTTTTATTTATTGCTGTGTAAATGTATTTAAAAAGGTATTGGCTTTCTGCAGCTGCAGAGGCCAGTTCCTCCGCCGCCCGGTGCTTTAATGCTTGCCGCTGTTATTAGAGCTGTAATGAATGAGCCGCTGTGAGTGCGCTCTTCAGAAGGACTGCAGAGGTACAAGATTAATGAGATGAGAGCATTGAAAGGTACAGACGGCCCCTGTTTCCCAGCCGCGTGCAATGTCTGCAGCAGCACCTCTGGCTTTGTTTGCTCCACGTTGACTGAGAGGCTGCTGCGGCATGGAAATGTCCCCAGGACCGGCCTGCAAAGGCATGCACCTCCTACCAGCTTTCCTCCTCCTGTCTTGTGCCTCCTGCCTGATAACAGGGGTAGGGTGGGGGGGGGGAGTGTTTCCAGCATCTCCTCCCACTTCAAGCTGCCCAGTTGCTGTCCTTCCCACCCTGATCTAGTTTGGAGCTCTGGATAAATCCCCTCTTTGCTGAGGTTTTATCCTACGCTCTTCTTCATACCCATCTTTGGGGTGCTAGTAGAACCCGCTCTTGGCATCTTGGGCCCCAGAACCATGACTGGACTGGGGAGTTGTGCCCTGGGGCAGCTACCAGGAAAATAGCACAGCATTTGTAGTTGTCTGCTAACACCGTTGGGTTCACAGGGTAGGGGAGCTGCCCAACAAAATAAGAATGCTATGGAGTAATGACAAAAGCATTCGTTGGCAAGGGGAATTTCCCTGAGTCTGGAATTCATAAATTATTTATAGAGAGATTATTTGTGGGCTAGAATAATTCTAAGTTTAGTTAGGTCCTTCTGCAAACATCAACAGTGTTATTTCAAGACCACCCTGGAGGAGGTACTATACCCATTGTATAGATATGGAATCAGAGGCCCAGTGGATAAGAAAAGAGGTCACAGGGCCAGGAAGTGCCAGGTTAGAACCTGTCAGAGGAAAAACTGCTCTTTGCTCTTTGGCAGGGAACAATTCTCACCTTGGGTCTGGAATGCAGTGGGATTTTCATGACTGACAATTAGGTCCCTGTTGTTTGTGATTCACACTTCAAACCTTGTTTAGACTGACTATGGGAGCTGGGTGTTAAGGAGCAGAGAGCACTGCCCAACTGAGAGAGGGGCTGAAAAAGTGCCTGGTGCCCTACGGTCATACCACCCTGAACTTGTCTGATCTTGGAAAACAGTGGCTGGTGGAAGAGGAAGAATGGGAATCTGTGGGAATGAGCACAGAAAGGAGTCAGTGCTCCTGTGTGAGCTGGGAGTTACTTTGCCTCTCTGAACCTCAGTTTGCTTCTGTCAAATCGGTGTATTAATAGTACCTACTTCATTGCATGTATGTTAATAGCAAATCAGATAATGCATAAAATACTTAAGACAGATGGACAAATTTTCAGTACATATTCAATTCTTAAAAGTGTGGGTCTGTAATTTGGGTCAATATACAGGAAACTTGGGCACAGGTTAGAAGTAGAGAGAAAAAAATGCTATTCTTTTGCCAGCCTATGATGGACCAGGGACAAATCATGTTGGAGAAGACTGGGTACCTGGTAAGCCCTGGTGGCTGGATGGGTTCTCATTGTTTACATTTTCAACAGGCAATTGTTCACCAGTTAAGTCCCTATCCCACCCTGTGCTGGATACAAAAATAAAGCAGTGACCTCAACAACTACCACCTTTGAGAACTCACTGTCTGATAACATCCAGGGTGCCAGGAGGTGAGGGCTACAGAAGAAAGCAGGGCAGAGCAGAAAGAGGTATGGAGGACCAGGGTTGGTATGGGGTGGTCAGTGTGGGCTCACGGGGGCGACATTCAGGAAGAGGCTCAGCGAGCTGTATGTATATCTGAGTGGAGAACTTCACAGGCAGCAAAGAGAGCAGGTGCAAAGGCCCTGCAGAGGGGGATGTGCCAGAATCTTTGAGAGCAGTCAGCATGACTGGATAGAGTAGACAAAGGGCAGTACTGCGGAAGGCACCTCAGAGCAGCTGCGGAGTCAAAGCCTCTAGACCTCACCCCTCCTCCTGCGCCAAGATTTTGACCTCTACTCCCAGTGCGATGGGAGCTAATGGAGAGTGCAGAGCCTTCTTCAAATAACCGGAGGCCAATGTGCAGGGCAGGGCGGCTTCAAGAAACAGTGATGAGTGGTGTATAGCCAGCCAAGAAGGCAGGAGTCAAGAACTAGTGGACGAGGCTGGTTATAAGGGACGAACCACTTCTGGCTAAGCTGTGTAGGCACTAAGTTTTGTAAGAGACCTTTGCTTACCAATGGTTTGGATGTGTCCAGAGATACACAGTGGGCAGTGGTCTCAGCCTAGACTTGCAGGAGAGAGACAAGAGGGTATGAATGGGAGCGGGAGCAGTGGTATGAGAAAGAACACACTCAGTGGCAGAGTGCCTGTTGGCCCTGAGAGCTAGGATCTTGTAGAGGAGGAGAAAAGGATCTGGGGATCCCAGATCAGCAGTAGAAGCTGACCCAGCTGATGCCCAGGTCGAAGCCCACCCCCAGCCCTCTCTACCCGCATTAGTGCTCATTAGCACATCCTCTAATGTACCAAGAAATTCAATTTCCTACAAAATAACCAGCTGAGTCCCAAGGGAGCCAAAAGCCCTATTCATCACAGCCAGGCTTTCCGGGGACACGTGGCTGTCCACCCCGTGGCTTTCCTCCTGTGGGATGCTGGCCCACCGTGGGAAGAGCAGTTAATTGGTACCTCAGTAGGTTAGGGTATTTTTTTTTTTCCACTGGATCTGCAGTTTCTGGGTAAACAGGCATCAAATCAGCAGTCGGTATGAGCCAAAGGAAAGTTTGCAAATTCACCATGTGGCTCAAATTAAGTGAGCGGTGCAGTCACTAAAGCATGTGTACTAAAAAATAAACATTTAGAATGTCGGGGTTGTGGATATTCTTTTGTGGCCTTTTAGGGAAGGCAGATGTCAATGTCTTTTCTTTTTAATTCCAAATAAAAAATGTCACTGGCAATATTTCTGATTCCCCTTCACAGTGGTCAGCCTCATGAAAGCAGTCACATGTATAACCATGTGTGTGTGTGTGTGTGTGTGTGTGTGTGTGAGAATGCAGAATGTGAGAGTGTGAGAGAATGAGAAGGTGTTTACATGCTCCTACAGCTATGGGGATAATTGTGGGTCAAAGCATGTAATTTCCATAATTGTGCGTGCATGTGATTGTGAGTTCCTGAGCATGAGTGCATGAGTGTGAGCATGTGTCTGCATGTGTACTGTGCACTCCAGCATGCCTCCGTGTCTGAATTAGTGGGTGAAGGTGTGGCTGTGTGTGTGTGTGCACGTTTGCTGGTGTGTGTAAGAATGCGCTAGTGTATGAATAGGCATGGGTGTGGGTTCTGTGTGCACGTGTGTATCATGTGTGGATATGTGTGTCCACAGACATACATGTGTGGTGTGTGGACAGGTGCAGGAGCCAGAGTGTGTGCACGCCTGCAAGTGTGTGTGCGCCGCACACCGGCAGCATGCCTACACCCTGCTCTGTCTGCCAGCAGCCTGCCTGTCATCTCTCTCCTGGTTCTTCAGCACCAGCCCCACGACTGCGCCAGGAAAGCAATCAGGCTTCCCATTTGTATCCTCCCTGTCATCCCCAGGGCTGGTGGGCAGGCGGGGTGAGGGGCTGCCGGCCCTGCTACTCAGTGCCGTGCCCAGGGCTCCCCCAAAACAGAGGCGGACTTGACCATGTGAGGTGGGGCGGGCCCAGGCTTCCACTGAGCTCCCAATTATGAGCACCTCCTGAGTGGCTGATGGAAAAGGCATTGGTTGCCGTGAGGAAGATATTCCACTGGAGCATTCCCGTTCCCCACAAAAAGAACCTTCCGCATATTATACACATTTTTCAATGTAATTATCCCCAGCCCACACACACAGCTTGGAGGATTAAAACATAAAATACAGTCTGCTCCCCACACATGAGACCGACACTACAACTGGCATCGTAATAAATAAATGAAGTGGCCTCTCCTCTCCTTCCTCCCCTACCTCCCTCCTCCTTCCCTCTCTTTTCCCTCTTCCTCTCTTCTCCCTCCTCTTCCTCCCCCCTCACCCTCTTCCTCTCCTTCCTGCCTTCTCCCCCTCCACCTCTGCCTGGCACAGGGCTTGTTTTGCTTCTGTCCCTGGATCCCAGCCATTCCCTCCCGCGCTCCCCCCTCCCCAGCGAGCAGCATCCCCGTGAAGGGGGGTCACCCACGCGGCTGCCACCGTGGAACGAGGGCTTTGTTCAACAAGCCACCCAGGGTTCTGTTGGCTGCGTCTGCCGCGGAGGGTTCACTGCGCGGACTGCTGGCGTAAGGGCGGGATGGGCGGGAGGAGGACTTGAAGGCAGATTTTATAAGCAAATGGTTTCGTGGATCATTGAAGGGACATTAGCAAGCGTCCTGGAGCACCTAAAACTAAACGCCTTAGTGCAAACGGATGGAAGGGCTTCAGCTGTGGAACCGCGGACTGTGAGCAACACGGGTTGCTAGGGAACGCCCGGAGAACGTTTTTGTCTTCAGGCTGCAGATCCCGGATCCACCTGGGATTTCCAGTTCTAGAGCCCTTGCCAGCCAGCAGTGCCAGCATCGGTGGCGAGATGGGAACAGGAAAGTTGCACCGCCTGGGGCAGCAGCCGGCATGAGGACCCGGACTGGCCCTCCTTGAAATCAAGAACGAGTTGGGGGTGGGTTTGGTGAGAAGCCCACTCTGGTGGTTCCCTTTAGCAAATATGCTGGTGCCCAGCTTGGCACACAACGCTGGGGCTGTTGGGGTTTGCACATGTCATGATGACGCGCCAGGAGCTGCTTGCTTCGCAGCCAGCGCCCCTGCCCCATCCTGCACTCGTGTCTCTGGGTTTTCTATCCACCAGCTGGCCCCATGGTTATCTGCTCTGGTGCCAGCCCTGCAAATGTCCTTCTCTTTGGGGTTCAGGGACCGTGGTTGCCTCCTCTGAGCCCAGCACAGAGCTCTAATACTGCAGCTCCAAGTTAATAATGAAAGGTGTGGGTGTGGTCCTTGCCTACACAGATTCACTAGGTGTTTGGAATGAGAGGCGGCTGGTTCTGTTCACATTAACTTTCATTACAGATGGATTACTGCAGATTTGGGCTCTGGGTCCATCTTAAGGGCAGCTGCTGATGATATTCTTCTCCCCAACCCAGGTCAGCCTTGGGTGGCAAGAAGAATGACAGGCTTGAGTTTTCATTACATTTTATGTTGTTTAAGGTAACAGCAGACAAGGCATAGTCCTCGGCTGATCCTCAATTTCCTCATCTATCAAATGGGCTACTTGAGGGTTAGACAAAATAATGTATAGAAAGTGCTGATGGCAGTAAATGTCTCTACCTCTCCAAAGCTGGTTCTCAGCCCTGGTTAGAATCCTGGGAGTTAAGCTAAGTGTTCTTGCCTGTGTCCTTGCTCCCCAGCCTTCTTCCCTACAAGTTCCTACTCTCAAGTCCTGGAACCTATGGGGACTTTCCATATGGACCCAGGCCAGGCCCTCACTGAACCGAGAGTTTGGATTTCCAAGGAACTTGCAGCTGTTTTCCCTGCCTTTCTTTCTGTCTGGTGGCTGGTCCACAGGCCTATTTATTAAGATCCCTGCTTCTGCAAGGCTGTGACTTCCTCCTGGGTCACCAAAAAGAACCAGGTCCTGTGACTGGCACCTACCCCTACTCCCACCTGAGACAGCCCCACACACTCATTCTTGGGGCAATGGCACCAGAACTGTGTCTGACCTTTCCCTCCGACACAGCCAAGATGATAATGCAGGATAACCATGTCAGTTCCTTTGCTGTCTCCATCACTCAGAGAAGAGACATAGAATAAATGATTATCAATAGAGCACCATGCTCCCTGGCTCAGGCACACAGAACTGCCCCAAATATTTTTCAGAGCATAATCTCATTGCTGTCTAAGAGACCATTTTCCTGGCACCAAAGTGGCAGGAAAGGGAGGGAGGGAATAAAGTTTGGGGGCATCAGCCAAATGATCAGGCCTGCCCTGGGTCCTGTTATCAGAGATTTTTCCAGCCTTGTTTGATGTAGGTAACAAGCCTCAGAAGGGTGTATAGGGCAGAAGAGGGCAGATGAAGGATGGAGCAGGATGTGAGAGACAAGGAGGAAAGGTAAAGCTGGGTTTGGCTGATCCAAAGCTAAGGCAGGTCAGAACAGCCATGGAAGCTGTTCACATTAAGGGGTGGTTTGAGGGAGGCTATTGGGATGACCTTATGAGGTACCAGCGAGGAATTCTAAGACACCTCAGAAATGCAGTAAAACACAGGACATATTGCTCACTAGGCCCCCCTCGCCTGGTACTCTTGCCTATGGATTTACAAGACCACTGTGAGGTGAATAGAGGAGGGTAGAGGTAAGGGTCCTAGAGATCCAGGGCTGAGGCTTCATGTGACCTCACTCCCCTGCCTTCTGAGGGGGCAAGCAAAGCACTGATGGCAGAACTTCTGACAGCTAAGCACAATGCACAAGTGTCTTCCAACCATCCCAGTCTGGGTAGGCTCATCATCGTCTGGCAGCTGAAGGTCAGAGCCCTTGGAATTATCTTCCTAGAATTTTTATTAATGAACAAGGGAAAAACAGGCAGTAAAGAAACAGCCTCCTGCATTTCTCTCTAACTCTTCTTTGTGTTCTCCTCAAGTTCTCTCCCCGTGCTCCTGGTTTGCTCTCTCCCCAGAGTGACACTGCCCTTTGAGCCCCTGCTCCTAGGCCCAGGTGTGCCCACTTACACATCCCCACATCCATCGTGCCAGGTATGCACAATCGTGGGGAGGGCACAATACCACAGGTGCTGGTCATAGAGCCTAATGGCAGAGGGCTTGAAAAACCCTGAAAACTCATTTACTCCACAAGAAGTTGGGTCAAAGCTGAAAAATATGAGACAAGAAAGCAGAAAGTGAATAGGTTCCATGTTCCCTTATACAGTTCTTCCACCCCATGGAACTCAGTCTTGCCTCTAAGTTCCCATTAGACTAATAACTGATAAATATTGGAATGAGTTTACATTTTGTCCTCCCTGAAGGGCCCTCATGGTTCTGGTATCGGGGGAGTGGGGGGCTCTCCAGGGAGTCACTCTGGACTCTCTCCCTCCAAATATTTCACCCCGGTATGAGAAACTGTGGGCTAAGCTCCACCCAAAGCCGATAACATGGCAGCAGTCAGGGATCTGAGGAAAAGCCCGCAAACTGGGTACCAGCTTTCCCTGTCCCTATGGGGTCACTGGGCCATGTCAGCCAGCTCCTTCCCCCATCCTCCATCCTCCCTCCGTGTTTGACTCTAGTATATGTTCACAGTTGTGTTCAGTTGTCACATCTCTGTTTGCCTTTGATTTGGAACATTTTCTTGGACTTCCATTTTGTTTCCTGACTTTGCTTTTCCTGTGTATGGGTCAGTTTCCCTGTAGAATGTCCCCTGATTGGGCTCAGTGGGTCTTTTCTCAGGGTAAAGCTCAGATTTCATATTTCTGACTCACATTTTCATATTTCACATTTCTGGGATTCAGAAATCCCACTGTAACATGGGTTATAACATGGGCTGTCCCCACACATGTCCTGCATACCCTGATCCCTCAGTGAAGGTGGTGTCTGTTAGGTCTCATGCTATGAAAGTACTATATCCCCCTTTGTCAATAAAGCACTACACTCCCTGGCCATAACATGAGGGGAGATACTGAGACTCTGCATGTATCCCTCTGAGCTTCTCTACTGTGTACTTGACTCTGTGGAAGGAACAGAGGACCATGATTTGCAAAGCAGGCACCATCCACCTGCAGATGGAGCCCAGAGAGGGAACCTATAGATCACATAGATTAAAGGCCAGCTTGTAGTGGGAACTGTGCTAAATAAGCCCAACACACAATCTCATCTAAACTTCAGAACCCTGAGAGGAGGAAACCAAATGCACTTGCCCACACTTAGATATCTCAGAAATTGCAGCAGCAGCAGTGATGATGATGATGATGATGATGATGATGATGATGATGATGATGATGATGATGATGATGATGATGCCTCCTGTAGCATGAACTTCTTACTGTCAGGCCTTGTTCTAAGTGGTCTACAAAAAACCCTATTTTATAGGAATCGTTATTATTTCCATTTTCTGAAGAGAAAACAGGCTCAGAGGTAAGTCATTTACCCATGGTCAACCCACTGATACTTAGGACGTTTCCAGAGAGTCTGACACCAAGCCCACACTCTTAATCACAACTCCATGGAGATTTTCTGAGCTCATACTAAGTGGTCATGTTGACCTGAGTTACTGTTTCTGGTCTGCTTCTTCCTTTGTTTCCAGAGCACTTTCCTTGGAATCCTTCAAGCTCACCATGGCATGCTGGGTTGAAGGGTTTGTGTCTGGGCTGAAGGCACAGGTGTGGGGCATGGAAGCCAGGTAGGAACGGGGTTAGTCACCAGTGGGAATGTCCCACGAGGGAACTGGAAGGGCTCTTGTGTAGAGATAGGCAGCAGAGCATGCCCTTCTTGTCCAGGGCCAAGTCCCAGTCCCTCTCCATTGCATGCTCTTATCCCCCCAGATCTTCATGCAGGAGATGGAGTCTTGGGTCTGGTAGAAACTCCTTGCCTATTAAAAGGAAACTCTCCCAATGAGCTTTTGGGTTTCCACAGAATGCCCATCAGTCACAGTGCCAATTTCTGTGACACTCCCTACTGGCCTGTTCGCACCACCAGTGCCTATAGTCATTGAGGCTGCCACCCTAATTTCTCCTGGTCACTGGCCTTTTAGCATCATTAGGCTTAGCAGAGCGAAGGCTGTGTTTACGGCTTGGCATGAAGGAAGAACATGCAGATCGCTGTTGCCAGGCTACAAATGACTCTCTTTCCCCCCTAGAAGAGAGTAATAGTGATTAAAAAATACTCAGTTGCTTGGCAGGCTTCTGGGTGGTTTAGCTGTGAATATTCCAGGGCCAGGAGAGATCTTGCCTTTAATGGATACGCCTGCCTCTCGGAGCTTCCTTAGTTTTGGATCTTTGCATCATCCATTTTCTGAAGAAAGAGGAGGTACTGACCTGTGATCAATGCAAAAAGCAGAATCCTTTCTTTCTAGGGAGACACAACCCCTTGTTTGATTCCTTTCCTTGAATCCTTGAATGGAAAAGACTTCGTTCCGAAAGTACCACCCACAGCTGTTTTCAAAGGGGCAGAAGATCATGTAGTGGGGAAGAAGGGTGAATTCAGAATGAAAATAGCCGTACTCAAGTGGGGGCCTTAGAAGCAGTACTGGGAATACTGTGAGTGGCTGGAGACTGGGCTCCCCTCAGATACCTGCACCTAGAACTAGACCCCATCTCTGGCACCTAATAGGATCTCTACAGACTGAAAACTGGCTAACACCAGTCTGAGAGCCAGACAAACACGGATCCATATGGGCAGTACAGCCCTCTGTGTCCTGGATCACTGTCATTTTGGGTAGTGATTCAAATGCTATTAAATAATAGTAATTCTATTATTTTTGGTGCAAAAAAGTTAAGGGTGACTTAAATTGAATATCTCCTTATTATTCTTCAATCCAAGAAGACAAACATCATTCTCAGCAACATGGTTGGAGTTAGAAGAAATCATGTTAGCGGAAATAAGTCAGAAAGAAAAAGAAATACAGTATGGTCTCACTTATATGAGGGGTACAGGGAAAACAGACAAGAAAAAGGTAAAACTGCCAACAGAACTGAAGTGTAGAGCAAGAGAGGGGAGGAGAATAAAATCAGGGGAAGTAAAATGGGTGACAAAGTGATGGGAAAACCTCGGGGTAGACAACAATGCAATGTGCGTGTATGCACATGTGTGTGTGCACACACCTGTGCGTGTGTGTGTGAAAAAGACCTTTCCTACAAATGAATGTAGAGACTTTTTTAAACTAGGCTTTGTCAGGTTACGTGTACCCTTTATAACTATTACGTTGGGAAAAGACCCTCCTAGTCATTGAAAGTCCACTATCAGATGTTGGTCTCCCCATGTGGTATGCCAGCTTACAAAACCCCTGGGGTAACTATAATTTCACTCCTGTAACACATGAGCTCAAAATATTTACAGGTCACACACAGCTAATAAGCTGTAGGACTGGGGTCAAGTCTGGGCCCAAGGCACCCCAATGGTTGTATCTTCCCCTCACATAAAATGACCCTGAAGGAGATGTGCCTTCCCACAGGCCTCCCCTGAGAATTCCATCACATTTTCTTTCTCAGCTTTCTTCTCCAGCCATTTTTCCCCTCACAAAGTTCAAGTCCCTCCATGAAGGGGTTTGACATCCCAAGAACCACCTCTGCTTTCTGAAGAGTTTACCTGCCTTGGTGTCAGAGTTGAGGATAATTCCATTCAAGGCAGATCTGTCTCCCTGAGAAATTCTGACTGCAGATTGGAGCAGCCTGATTAATCAGGAGGGATTCAGTGGCAAATGCTACCAGACACCCCACCATCACCTTCCAGCAGGGGAGAAACCTTCTGCTCTGCTCGGATCTCCCTGCAATCAGAACTACCTGTGAGGACACCGAGGTGAGGCATGCAATCAGCATCAGCACTGTATCCTTCACAGAATCTCTCCCATAAGGTTCTCAGCTGTGCCTGCTCCATCCAGGCCAGGAAGTCAGAAAGCTTCTGAGCCAGTGCAAAGCCAGTATGGCCTTGAGTGTTATTCAGAACCCCGCTTAAATCTCTAGCACCACACCTACAAGCTGATTGAAGCAGTCACTGAATGGTTAATGTGCTCTTGGCCTCAGAAAACAGGGGAAAATGCATGGCCTTAGCCATTATTTAAAAATGTGTATGATTCCATCCTTGGGACAGTAGGTCTTATGAAAGGAAGGTTTAGCTGGACAGGTTGAGGGATGGTCGAGCACTGTTGGTTCTTTGTCGGAATGCATTTCAAAGAGATAAGTTGGCTATGATATTAAAGTCAAGTTTCCCTCGAGTCAAGGGTTTATTCACTCATCCCTTGAACAAATATTTAGTGAGTACCATTCTAGACATTAGGAATGCAGCAATGAAGATGTAGCTTTCCCTCCTGTGGAGCTGACATTCAAGCTCTGTTCTAGGGCAGGGAGATATTGTTTACTTCACCCGCCATGTTTGAGAGTTGGTTGATTTCCCCTGTAGAACAGATCCCAGCACCATGGTTAGAACTTATTGCAGCTCAGATTTCAGCCTTGTAACATGGTGTCATTAGGAAAAAAAATTACTGTCAAAGGAGTAAATGACCAGGAGGGGAAGGGCCTGGGTAAGTTGCCAAGGGAGAATGGGGCAGCAGGATGGGACAGGGCAGCATATCTGAGGTGAGGTACAGGCAGGTCAAATCCCCCCTTCCTGGTGATATGACCTTGAACTAATCAATGTCACCTCTGAGCCTCAGTTTTCTCAGTGGGTAAATTTGGCATGATACTCTTTCTCACAGGATTGCTATCCAATTTGCTTGGCTTTCACCAGGTCTCTGCACAAGTGGATCCCCTTCAATCTTCTCTCCTTTTAAAGTCTGTCCATAAATGAGAAGCTTCCCTAAACTTACCCATGATAAGAGCTTACATGTCTCCAACCTCCTTCTTCCAAAAGAGCTCAGAAGACTGGTGAACTCTTTCCTCTTACCCAAATGACAGTAGACCTTTTTCTCCATGCTGGGTCCCTTTTGAGAGTGAAAGGAGTACTGTTCATAACCACACCCCCAAAGCGGGCACTAGATGGACTGTTTAAGTCAGTGGGGACATATGGTCACCTTTCCACTGCTCACTTCATCAGCTGCATGAGTTGGTATAGGAGATCATTGCTTTTATGTTTTTAGATGAGACTGCTTGATCCTCCATAGTGGACAGAATTTTAAGATGGCCAACCCCAGCTCTGGAGCCCAGACCCTTTGTGATCTCCTTACTTTGAATGTAGGTAGGGTCTGTGAGTGGTTATATCTATGATTAGGTTACACCAGGCAAAAGTGAAAGAATTTTGCAAATGTAATTAAATTCCCACACCTTTTGACTTTGAATTAGTCAACATCTTGAGTGGGCCTAACCTAGTCGGGTGAAAACACTTACTCGAAGGATTTATTTTTTTCCTGAAGTGAAAATGAGAAGAGAGGAACAAGCTAGGTTATGAGGGATATGTGACTAGAGCAGAATGACAGCATCTAGTGGCTGAAAGAGAACCCTGGGAAATGATCAATAAGAATGGAAGCACCATTTACAGAGTTGCAAGGAAAATGCTTCCAATAACCCAAAGGGGAAAATCCTTCCTTGGGCAAGCTTCCAGGGGAGAACACAGCTTGGCTAATGTCATGATTTCAGCCTTTGAGATTTAGCAATAATGACCCAAAAGTCTATGTACTTTTGAACTATAGAAATGTGAGATAACACCTCACGGATATGATTTTAATCCACTATACTTCAGATAGCTTGTTACATAGCAATAGAAAAATAATACAAATTTCTCTCACCACTTTCAACATCCACTACATACTCACTCTGGTGCACTCACCAAAGGCATCGTCTATCCTCTTTTCCAAAATCCTTCATTCTCTGAGTCCTGCTCCAGGACCCCCATCTCTAAGGGATACTCACAGCTCTGCTCAAAGGTTCCGGGCACTTCCTTGTATGAACACTGGTCTTATTGTCAGTGTCCAGGTTCCTGGCACATTGTTCTATGCTCACCTCCTGGGTCAGGAATAAACAGAGCCTGAGCCAGTTCAGGATGTGACACTCAGTGTTGACATAAAGGGAAACTCAGAGATGTTCAAGCCTGTATGGAATGGAAGTCAGAGTTGAAGTACTCCCAGGAAGAAGTAGTGGGTACATAGGAGCTGTATGAGAGTTCCCACTATAGCTACTATAGCTACCAGTGGGGTGGCAGGGGGTCTCCCCTGAATTGTCAGTTTGTACAAGACAGAACTTCATGCACTTCACTGCTTCTCAAGGTCGGTTGGGTGACTGGTTGCACAGAGGTGTTTTTCCATCTTCCAACGCTTTAACTCCTCAGAAGGCCTCTGGGACCCTCAGCTAGCATGCAATGGAAGCAGAAACAAACATATGCATACTTAAACACATCGCAATCAGTACACTCACATGCACTTATACACTCTTATGCACCAAACGCACACATATTCACTCACCTACATGCTGACACACTCATATATTCAGGCACATACATTTGATCTACATAATAGACTCACACATATTCACACGCACATAGAAATGCACACTCACACCCATGTGGATACTTAACAATACTCATAACACAGACACACACACACACACATATATATATATATATATACACACACATAAGCATACATAACTTATGCATATACACAGAGAGGTACATACATATGCCCCCACACACACACATACATACACACCTTTTCCAGAAAGCAAACAGCAGACCCTAGCTCAGCAGAGTCAATGAGATGCCCTGAGAGTTGGTTTTTTATTATGCAGAACAGAAAGGCAGGTGACAGACTGTCAAATGCACTCTTGTCCCCAAGCAGACAGCACTGTGGTTTCCAGGCAAATTCCAGTGGTTTCCCTGGTGCCCAGGGTACATAAACCCAAGAAGCCAAATGATGATTTTCCCCTTCAAAAGAATAACATTGCCCAGCCCTCTCTCCCTGGCCAGAAAGGTTTCTGTTGCTCTTAGTCCCCACGCAGGCCAGGCAATCCCATCAGGATGAAGTGCTGGCCAAGGAACCAGGCAGCTCCATCAATTTCTCCTGGAAAGCCCAGAAGAAATTTGGTCATAGAAAATCCCTTCCCTCTTTGCTAATAAAACTTATCAGTGCAGGGCAGGAGGCTGGGAGGAGAGGGACCGCAGACACTCGCCTTGCTAAATTACTTGGAGAAATGGCCCTGATCAGCCATCCAGGGGGAAGAAAGGCAGGAAGCAATATAACATTTATTGAGCCTGATTTTTTTTCACCTAGATTTTCCTACTCAGTTCTCTCAGCTGCTCAATGAGACTGCATTAGCTCCATTCCATAGATGAGGATGCTGAGGCTCAGCTAGGCACCAGATTGAGGGAGGGTTTTGTAGAAAAACTAATATGTGTCTGAGACCCCATCTGGCTCCTTTGTTTGCTGCTTGGCTCAGGCTGGGGACTTCACCTCTTTGCTTTGTAGTCCATGGGTCCTGAGCCTGGGTAGGCTGATTCAAGTTCTAATGGATGATGTGGGCAAACCAGAGACACAGATTCTGGGCACAGAAAACTCTCAGGCCATTTTTATTCTGAATCTTTGGTCTTTGGTACTCCTCCCTTCTCTGAGCCTCCATATAGTTTCCCCAATCTCCCTCCAGAGTGCCAATGAAGTCCCTTTGGTCCTAGGGTCAGTCATCCAATCTGGCACTTAGATGGCTCCTGATGCCCTGCCCTTCTTGCATTGCATGGGAAGGAGCAAGAGCCCCTGCTCTGTGGAGTCAAAGAAGGAAACTGAGCTTCAGAAAAGACTCCCCAAGTTCTCAGCAAGGAGAACCTTGCTTGGTCCCTTACTATCCTTAGATTGCTGGTCCATTTGCTGTTCTTGATTTCATGAACCTAGGAGGCCTTGGCATCAGCCTTCCCTAAGGGTCTCCTAAGAGATCCCACATATGAAAAACCCAGAGTTTACCCAACAACCTGAAAGAATATGTCTTCTGATGCTGTGAAACATGGGAATCCCTAGTAGGCAAATCAGAGTGGAATGGCATGGTCCTGAGGAAGCAATGAACGAAAACGAGAAAGGAAATGTGGGCTAAGTAACAGGGGAAATTCCCTGTAGGAAGATCTATTAGACTGTGAAATAGTATTCCACAGGAAATGGCAGAGGGGGTGCCCGGAGGTATTTAAAGCCTCGCTGGCCTAAGTAATAGAAGCTGCGTGGTGCATGAAGTGGCCAAGAACTGGCCTCGGGGGAGCAGCCGCCTTGCCCTAATAGGTCGTCTCCTTATAGATGTAATTTCCAACTCTGCCTTAATGTTCCATGGAGCTGCACTGCTCTTGCCAGGCAAAAATGGCGTTCAGTTACAGCTCAGAATAAGCCACAGGATTTGAAGCGGGTATAGCCATCATCTTGTCAACAGAATGGTGAGACCCATTGAATTGATCTATGAATTTATTGCAATTCCTATCTAAATCCCAGTGACTTTTTCTGTAGTTATTGACAAGCCCACCCTAAAATTCATGTGGAATCACGAGGGACTGAAAGTAGTCCATGCAGTCTTTTAAAAGAAGAATAAAGATGGAGAACTTACTTCCCAATTTCAAAACTTACTATAAAGCTGCCATAACTTAACGAAGACAGTGTGGACACAGTAAAAGGACAGACATATAGAACAAAGGTATAGAATTCAGAGTCTATAAATATAATGTTTACATTTATAGTCAGTTGATTTTTTTTAACAAATGTGCCAAGATAATTCAATGGGGAAAGGGCAATAGTTATAGGACTGCTCATCCACATGCAAAATAACTTCATGAGATATACAAATGGACTTTCGATCTCCACATAAGATCTAAAACTGTGAAACTCTTAGATGAAAACATCTAATAAATAATAAATAAATCGGCATAATCTTGCACTATGTAAAGTAACAAAAGAAAAAATGGATACATTGAACTTCCTCAAAAGTGAGAACATTAGTGTTGTCAACCATGTAGGCAAAAAAAAGTGAGAAGAGAATTTGTAGAAAGGGGGAAAACACTTGCAAGTCATCTGTGTGATAAGGGACTAGTATCCAGAACATATAAAGAACTTTTACAACTCAATAACCAGAAACACAAATTACTCAATTTAAAAAGTGTAAAGAATTTCAACAGATGTTGTAAGATACAAGTACATTTTTAAAAATCAACATGTTTAGTCATTAGGAATTACAAATCAGAGCCATGATGAGATATTACTTCACATCCACTAGTATGGTTAAAATTAAAATGTCAGATAATTGCAAGTGTTGTCTATATTGGAAACAAGTTGGAATCCTCAGTCATCACTGATTAGAATATAGATGGTGCATCCTCTTTGAAAAATAGTTTAGCAGTTCCTTCAAATGTTGAATATATATTTACCAGTAGATGCTCAATTCTCAGTATATACCCAAGAAAAAATTAAAAACATATTGTACATCAATATTCATACCAGTAATATTTATAATATCCAAAACATGGAAACAATCCAAATATTTATAAACTTATTAATAAGGTAAACAAAAAGTTCTATCTCTACAATGGAATATTATTGAGCCTTAAAAAGGAATGAGGTGTCTGTACATGCTACAAAATGAATGAAACTTGAAAACATGCTAACTGTACAAAGTCAGACATAAAAGACTACCATACTATTATATGGCAGGAAATAGCCAGACTCAGCAAATTTATAAGATAGAAAATATAGCTTGCCAGGGGTTAAGAAGTAGGAGAAATGGAAGTCATGGTTAATTAGTATGGGATTAAATATTTCCAAAATTAGTTGATGGTGATGGCTATTCTCTCTGGATAGATTAAGACCCATAGTATTGCACACTGGGGGAGCTGGTCTTTGCCCCTGATGGCCAAAGGATGGAGCCAACACCCTTGTCAGGGAGCCCATGCTAAGGCGGGGGAGGGGCATGGAAGAGAGTAGGTGGCTACTAGCAGACCCGTGCCAGCCAAGTCTGAAGTAGATGCTGAAAATTTCAACCTCCCAGAGGCATTGTGCTGGATGGGGTTCCCCTGGCATGGCCCTGCCAAGTGGTTCAGGCCACAAGTAGGGGTGCTTTGGGCAGAGCTTCACTCCACTGCTGGCTACGGGAACAAGGAAATGGGGTGGCAGGCTAGGGTGAGCCAGTCTTTGTCCCTAGATGGCCAGAAATGGAACCAGTACCCCTGCCAGCAGGGCAGGCGATGTCCCCCTCAGGTCAATCCCATTTCTAACAGACCAGGACAGGATTGAGAAAAAACACCAATTCTGCTGCAGACATTCAGGAAAGAAGAATAAAGATGCTGGACACATTTGACACCTAGGATGAAAACAGAGTATGACTGGAACCACAAGGGACCAAACTGTAAAGCCCAATAAAGCCATGACCTACCACAGAGCTACACCTATGATGACTTAGCAGGCAGAGAAGAAACTCTTGATCCAGTGTGTGTTCAACACCAACAAAACACCCCCTTTCACCTAAGGGCAGGAAAGCCACAAAGAAAGGGAAGTGGCCACCGAATAAGTGCAAACCGGGGGAGAGGAGTGGAACTGGACCAAGCACCCACTGGAGTTAGACCAACCACCCACTGGAGTTAGTCAACCACCCACTGGAGTTAGTTAGAGTTAGTCTCTCTCCCACAAATGGCTGGGAGTTGGCAGCCCAACCCCAGATGCCAGAACCATAAGGATTGGAAACAGCAATATAGAACAAATGCTGGATCAGAGGAGAAAGCCAACATGAACAAGGTGGCACTGTGATCACACAGGTCTGGAGAAAATGAAACAGCCACCTCCATTACAGGAAGCTTCACACCAAAGGAATCAGGATAACAGTGCAACACAACTGAACCCCAACTGATCGACGAGGTTTCACACATGATCACACTAACTACTCGCTACAAAGGCTTGGAAATCCAAGCAGCACAGGACATGAAGTCCCAGGAGCATAGTCCCTCACCCAGAAAAAAGACACTGCACCAGTAAAAAGAACAGACCAAAGGACCAAACACTGCCCAATGATTTGCAACAAAAGGGAGGTGGGAGCCGCCGGAGAAGGTGTTGGGGGAAGGGAAAAATGATGGGTCATAACTCTACATGTACGACTGAATCTGTATGAAGCAAATAAAATTAAACAAAAGTTAAAAAAAATTATTGCACACTGGAAGAGTGGATTTTTGGCATGTGAATTATATCTCAATTAAGTTATTGTTTAATAAAAAATAAGTCATCCCTGAATCTATACTAAACCATACTTAGTTTTTAATCTACATCTCTCTTTTCATAAACAAATACTTACTGTCCACATGACTTTATATTTTTCTTCACTCTTCATTAGGTCTTAACACTTTAGTTATTAATGACTATTAATATTATTTTCATGGTTGTCTAATATTCTATCAGATGGCTAATATCTACTGTCTCTCATTAGTGTGTTATAAAGTGTTTGAATTATTTCCTCAGATTTTGTTACTATAAGAAATATCTGTGCTGAAATCTCTATGCATAAAGTCTTACCTGAAATTATTGGGTTGTCTTTCTTTAGGACAAATTCCTAAAACTGAGGTTACTGGGTGAAAGTTAGTCGTAAGAAACTGCTATCTCCAAATTTGCATCATTTGCTCCAAATTACCCATTTTGAGAGGTGTAGTGTAGGTGCACTTAGCCCGCTGAATTGAGAGTCACATCCATCTGAGTAACTTCCTAGGAGAAGGGAGAGATCACTGTCACTGAAGTCAGACTAGCCAGAGTCCCATGCCTCTGCCATTTAACACTGAGTGGTCCTGACCAACAGATGTCACACCACCAACTCTCAGTTTCCTCTGCTATAAAATCAAGCACAAGGATTTTAATAAGATAACAAATATCCAGTAGTCAGAGTTCATTCTTCAGAAGTGGGCACTTATTTCCTTTCCTGTTTTCTCTCCCAACCCTGCCTATTAGAATACACCTCTGGATACTGAGCCCTACCATTTAGTCCTATCTGAGTCCTCAGATGCCATGTCACCTCTCCACCAGCATGAGAAGGCTGTGCCTGCCCTTTGTGATGGGCAAGGAAGAAACTGAACACCCAGAATTTGGAGCTGGGTCCACTACTCACTAGCCTGTGATCCTCACTGGCCTCTCAACATTTTCTGAGTCTCACCTCTCATTCTGACAAGGGAGGCAGGAGGCCATTTCACACCAGCTTTGTGAAGAGCAGGGGAGAGACTGGACATCACAGTGTTCGGTGCAGCAGTCTCTATAAACATCAATTAAGTTTATCATCACAGCTCTCTTCAGATATGCAGGGGCTTACTTGAATGCAGGATTCATTTTCTGCCACGACATTATAGGCCCATAGACCGCCTGGGTAAGCGCTACATCACTACATACTATAGTAATTACTAATTACATGTTTCTACATTCTGTGGCTTATTAGTAAACTGCACGTAGTGTGATCTAAAAGTAATTGCCTTCTCCAGTAACTTCAGCAGTCTGAAGAAATGACAAAGAATTACCTTATTTACTTCCTAAATGATTACCAGTGGCCACTTATCAAACACACACACACAAATCATACATTAAGCAAACGCCTTTCTGCTTACAAATGATAGGTGAAGGTCACAAAAATCTTGAGTGGAAAAGACTGACACTCGGCTAACTCGCTGTACATAAATATACCCATGTGGGTAGCAGCTTAATTCTGATCACTGTTCAAAAAAGCAGGTGTTGGCTACAAAAGAATGTTTACGTGAAAACTTACAAGAAGAAGCTGATCCTGTACAAATTACAGTGTGTCTTTAGCCACCCTGGCACATGGGAAAGAAAGAAGAAAAGAAAAGAATCAGAGGCACAAGAGGCAAAAAGTCAATCGTGCGTTCCCCTAGGATGGGGGTTTTGTGGCTTGTGGGTGTGGTGTTACTTTACCACCACAGAAACTAGCCTGAGCTCTGTTCACTCCTTATTAAGCGTGATCTACATAGGTTCCTTCTCTTTTTATGGAAAGTTGATGAAAACCAAGCAGAGTGCTCCAAGCTCCAGGAGCACCCGATGGGTGATGAGCTTTGTAGCTGTGCTGTGATGGAAACTTCTTCACATCTATATGCACAGTGTGGACCCCTTTTATTTGAGTAGTGCTGACATGTTTCTGCTCATAAAGACTGAAGACTGCATTTCTGGGCATGCATAGAAACATGTGGATTGCTGATGCATAGATTGGACTCTGTGATCCCTTTTCTGAAAACCCATACAGTGGACCATGAGATTGTTAAGTAAACAAGGAAAGTTTCTGTTTCCTTTTCTTGGTTTTATATATATATAAATATATTGGTTTTATATATATATATGATCATTGTCTACCCTAAGGTTCTCCCGACCATCTTATCACCCATGAACCATCTTTATCTTCTGTGCCCTTCCCTGATTTTACCCGCCTCCCCCTCTCTTGCTCTATGCTTCACTTCATTGACAGTTTTAAATTTTTCTTGTCCACTTGTTTGTTTGTTTTCCCTGTACACCTCATATAAGTGAGACCATCCAATATTTCTCTTTTTTTACTGACTTATTTCTGCTAACATGATTTCTTTTAGCTACATTCATGTTGCTGCGAATGACAAAAGTTTGTCTTTTTTATTACAGAATAATATTCCATTCAGTGACACTAACTTCTGGTAACCTATGAATACTGGAGATTGAAGTAAAAGAAAAGGTAAGGCATGTCAAGGAAGGACTGTGTGGGTCTAGTACCATGAGTTGCCACCACCAGAAACTCCTTCCTATTATTTCAGCTCTCTGTGCCCCTCCTCCATTCTCCATCACATAAGAAGAAGACCTAATATGCCCAAGGAACAATATGCAGAAAATCTTTGCTTTCAGACACCACTTCTAAGTGATATGAGACAGAAGTCATAAGAAAACTAGCTATGAGAGATGGCAATCTAATGTCCACAGGGTATGCAGGTAGTGGGTGGCCAAGCCAGGGCTCAGATGCAGTGGACATCTGCCACCCATGGTGGCTTTCACAAGAACTGGGGACAGAGGTTCTCAGAATCAGCTGCCTAAGGGTCTGGGGCTGGGACAGAACCAGGGTGGTCTCACTAAACAAGGGGCGGGCGCTGAGACCTACATTGTCCAGCAAGTGCCTTCTTTCCTTCTCCCTGACAGTCCTCCCTTCCTGACCATCCTCCATCACCTCCTCTTCCAAAAACACTCATTCTGTGGCCATCCAGTTCCTCTGACCACCCAGGCCTTTTCCATTGTCCATGGGCCATGATGACAGGATTGATGGGCCTTGACTTCAGGCTGAACCAAAAGCCTGAAGTTATAACCATAACCTGAAGTCAAACCAGAACCAGAACCACACCACTTAAAACTACTGTGGTTATTTTGTGGGTCACTAGAGGTTTAGAGCTCCCTAGAGAAAGAGAGAGACCACCAACTTTGTTTACCCCTCCGTGTGAGATCCTGGGTCAAGCTCGGGGAACCCAGTCCACTGCAGAAGACAGACACACAGACAACTAAGCATCTTACTAGGAGAATGACCCAAGTCAGGTAGAAGAATAAGGGATCTAGGTGGCATCTAATCTGAGTGGCCACTCAAGATTCTAGGATGGTTTTCTGATAGAGAATGTCTGGATAAGATGATGGGATAAAAGAATTTACCACAGACACAGCCATATAGCATGAGTGTTTCTGTAGAACTACGTCTTCAATTCTGGTGGAATGCTACCTTCTCCTCCCCAATATACAGAGAATGCCTAGAACAAATTTGAACACCACAATGATTTCTTGGTGAATTTGGGCCCAGCTGGCTAGATCAGACCTTCAGCCAAGTTAGATGAGCCATTTTCCATCTTGTGCTGTTCCATCCTTGTTGCCTCCTAGAAACAAAGATACTGAGACCAGAATTGACCAAGCTGGTACCCCTGTTTCATTATAATTATTGAACGGTTATCATAAAATAAGAAGAAGAGCTAGGTTTATGGAGTCTTATATATGACAAGCTTGGTGCCTGTGTCTTAGGTGATACAAGTTACAGAATCTTAATGGCAATCATTTTGCTGTTCTCAACACTTCCATTTTGCAGATAAGCTCAATGAGACTGCAAACTTCCATTGTCTGCCCAAGATCACAATGAATGACTGGGAAGACGCAGAATCAAATGTTCTTTTGTCTGGTTGCAGTGGCTCTCTCACCAACTCTTTCACCTGCCCTTTCCCGGCACGGCATTAGCTGCGCAGTGCCCGTTCAGAGGACTTACTCTTTAGCAATTATTTATAAAATGTCTCCTGTTTGCAGCGGATACACAGGTGATAGACATTATTCCTTCCTCTGGGAAATTCATTCATTTGACAGATTTTCAGTGTGGGCCAGCTTGGGTCTGGGCACTAGATTTCCAGAGGAGACAGACATCTGTCCTCTAGAAGCTGTGTCCAAGACAGGGAGACACACTTTGGCTGTGGTGGGAGGCTTAACCATTTAAGGACTGGAAAGGGGAGGGAAGAAGAGTCTGGTGGCTTCTAGAAAGATGCACCATGGAGCATGCGTGAATGGACAGTAGGCTAGAACTCTGGAAGAGGTGTAGATTCATGACTGGCCATGGTTTCATGCCAGAGAGGAAACTTTCCAGGCAGGGAACTGGGGCTGGAATGCAAGCAGTGGTTCAAAATCCCCGAGAGAGATGCTGGGTGTAACTTGATAACCATGACAGGGCTTTTGTTGATCTTTCTTGGAGTCAAAACATACAGGTAGCATCCAACCTGGGCATTGTGCTGTTGACTTCTTTGATTGTTTTTGGAGCAGAAGGTCTCAAATTTTAGCCCACATCAGAATGATATGGAAAGTTTATTGAAGCCTAGATTGCTAAACCCAGTGATTCTGATTCAGTAGATCTGGGGTGAGGCCTGAGAACTCTTGTGTGTATGAAGTCCCTAGGGGTGACTGGGGCTACTGTTCTGTGACTTGTCTGGAGAATTCTGTCCTAGCATGGAACTTCTACTCCCCTGGTCAGTGATCAGACTAGTTGTGGGCATAGGTGATAAGAGGAGCCTGCTCAGTATTAAGGAGAGACCCAAAGTGATGGAGCTCTTCTCCCGTAGATTTTCATGTTCACTGAGATACATGGGATTGCTTATCCCATCTTGCAGTTGGGAGGAGAGCAAATAGCAGACATCACTGAGCAAAAAAGATGGAAACTACTTGGATATCTGATGATGTCATTGAACCCCAAAATTGGCCAATGCTATAGACCAGTCTGTGGTTTTACATGTAAGGCAATAATTTTTCATGCAATTATAAATGTAAGGCCTTATTATTCAAGTCCATTGAAAGCTAATCTTCTGCTGTTTATAGCAGAAGTCTTTCTAATAACACAATATACCTTCTGTGACTTTCAGATTTGTTCTGAACCATCTCCTTTTCCTTTACTCCTTTCCTGGCCTTTCAAACATCCCTAGCTCCCAGGGGCATTTCTACACTTTTGGCACCATGTCTGTCTCTCTTCACTCACATGATTATCTTCTGTATTACTCCTTTGAGACAGCTGCCAGCACTTCAACTTTTGATATAAAAGTTCTCAGTTCTCTTCTCTGTCTTTTCCCTATCTCTGTAAGCATCTCCACTCTCCCTCACCCTACAGGGCAGCATTTGGAAGTCTCGCTTTTTCTCTTTCTCAGCCTCCATAGCTAATTCCACAAGCCCAAGAATCTAAGCCTCTGTACACTGAGCCTGCTGTGTACTCCTCTGTCTGTCTCTGTGGCCATTGCCTGTTTCTGCTCCTGTCCCTCTTCTCATCTCGAACTTTGTCATGATGACCTTTCACCCAGTCTTCCACTCACCACCCATCCCCTCCTTCCAACCACCCTCTATCCTACAAGGGAACCCTCTCTTTAAACTCTAGTGCTTTGAACATGGTCCCTGTAGCAGCCAGCCTTCTGTGTTTTAAAGAGCCTGGAGGGATTTCTGAGCACACTGAAGTTTGAGAACCATTAATCTGTATCAACAGGTCTCAGACATCATCTTCCCTCAAGTGTGGCGCCCTCAACCAACTGTGATTTTATTACAGGAGAGAAAGGGAGAATGGTTACATTTCTTAAGCAGACAACCACAAGCATCAACTTACTGTTGGCGAGGACTTTAGAGAAAAACGGACATGCAAGAGTATAATGGATGACAGGGATTTTAAAAGTCATTCAACAAAGATTTATTGAATAGCTATTCGGTGCCAAGTTCCTTATAAGCACTGAGAAACTCTTATAGGTATTTTTTTGACAACTAAGCATTTATTCCCCCTTCTTTCAGTAGCAGGACCTGTGTGCCCCTGGAAGTCTGCCCGCAGCCAGATCAAGTGCTAGGGGAGCTGGCTGAGATCCCAGCTCTGAGAGTGGACAGGTAGTTCTTTTTGGCCAATCAGAGTATGACACTGCCTTTGCATGGTAGTTGGTGATAGGCTTGTGGTCTGAGCCCAGGCTCCAGTCACCACTATGCATAGCACTTTATTCAGCTAGCCAGGAAGGATACTGGTGTACATGTGTGCTCTGTCCCAAGGAAGGGTTAAGCCTGGATTTTCTGGAAGACCCAAGATGACCTCTGAGAAGGAAGCCAAGGACAACTGAGACAGAGAATGATTGGACTCTGATGATGTTGTTTGCTCCCTGAACACAATTCCTGAAGCATAGGCTGTCCTCACATTTTCCAATTATGAGAGCTGATACATTATCTGTCTTGTTTTAGCTGGTTTGCATTTGGTTTGCAGTCATTGCAAATGAAAGAGTCCTAATGCTCTGATGTCAGAAGGGCCACACCCAGAGTAGATGGAGATCTGGGGGAAATGAACTTTGAAATTTATGCTCAGAGCAAGAAGGATGAGGAAGAAAGTAGCCTGCTACTTGGGCCCAATAAGATAATGCAGCTGTGATGATAGAAATGGACCTTTTGTTTTCCAGCTCAGGGTGATGATCTTTGCATTGAAAGGAAGAGTTTGGGGTTCTGGAGAAAGGAAACCTACTTGACAGTTTTAAATTAACTCAGGACTTCTGGTGACTGGGCAAAAGAGAACTCAGACATGGAGTCACTCATCCCTGGTGACAGATGTAGCCAGAGATGTGGAATATGGAAAAGGAGAAAGAGGTGTTGATGGTATAGTGATTAGCATAGCTGCCTTCAAAGGAAAGGGGGGAGGCACTCAATATCTTGGTGCAGGCCCATGGAATTTCCCACATTTGGAACTCTGGCTAGGAACCAAGTGGGGGGGGGAGGGGAATGGAAAGAAAGAGAGGGGGGGTCAGCCCCTGCAAAAGGGGAACAAAGATGACCGAGGCTGTTTCAGTTTTCAAAACTGACAAGCCAGCAACACTTAAGGCTCTTGCTTGATATTGTTCTCTAACAATAATCTAGCAGTGAAAGTCGTGCTTTTCATGAGGGGGTGGTCATAGACCTTGGCCCCTAATGATCAGCATGTCCATTTCAAAGGAACCCTGGTAAAGCAATTTGATTTTCTTTTCCTTCCTTCCTTGCTCCCTCCCTCTCACTCGTTCCTCCTCCCTCCTTGTCTTTCTTCTTTTCTTTTATTGGGTTGCTTGTAATTATTAGATAGTCAGAGCAGGAAAACACAGTTGGCTACAATATATTTGAATTTCCACATGGTATATAATAAAGTTTTTATTATATCCTTTTGGGTGGCATGAACACTCTAGCTAAGGTAATAATGTTTTAGGAAGGTGGACTTGTAACCACTTCAAGAATCATGCCCAAGGCTTGCTGATTAATTCACTCCTGTTCAGCTTGTCACTGCGGAAGCTCTCCAGGGGCCAGAGATAAGGCTTTGTCCTTGGCTCTCTCTTGTTAGAACAAATTTTGTGAATACTTGAATGCAGGCATAGGAAGCTTCTTATCAAATTGGTGGGTTCCACTGTACTGGGAGGGGATGACAAATGAAGTAGATGGGAGAATTCCAATCAAAAAGCTCTCCACAAGTAATAGTGATACAACCAGATTTACAAAATTAAAAAAGCGTAACAGGGGACAGTAAGCTTCTGCAACTGTGCTCCAAAACTTCTATTCGATATGTATGGAGTGAGAAGACTATTGGAAGAATATGAGTGAGAAAAGACAGGAAATTTGATCATCAGCCATTCAAGAGGCATCAACATTTTGCTCTAGATTTTACTGACCCTGAAGCAACTTGGGGTTGCATTACAGAAGTGGAACAGAGAACAAAAAAGTTCAAAATTTCATTGATTTAAGGGCCTAATTAGTCAGTCTTAACTTGAGTCTTAAATTCAGTTCTCAGTTCCAAGATTTTGAAAGAAAAATGACAATCTTTCCAGCACCATCACCAGAGTACAGGAAGTATCAATACTCAACCTGAAAAATAATTCAAAGGTATCTAATTCTTCTTTTCAGCTCTTTCATGGGTTGCCAGGTGAATGGGACTAGACACAATGTCTGCTGCCCAATAGCTAGAATTAGCAATAAGAAGTAGCCCTCCATATTTGGGGCAAAAGAACAATAGTATATTTGCCTGTAGTTGAAATTATTGTATTGTTAGGAAATGAGTTCCCCAGCATAAAAGGCATCCTAAATGTGCGACACCAGTTTCAAAGGTATTGTCAAAGAGGGCTCTCCTCTTCCTCACTGAGCCATGGAAGCGAAGACTCTCCCAGGATGTCCTCCAATTCCATTTCTTTTTCTTTTTTTTTTTTGAAACTAGGTCTCTCGCTATTTTTGCCCGTGGAACAGCAGGCTCTCGTTGCCCGGGGTACCACAGACTCAAGCAATCCCCAGCCTCAGCTTCCCAGGTAGCTGGGATTACAGGCGTGCACCACCACGTCCAGCTATTTTTTGGGGGACTAGGTCTCGCTATGGGCCCCAGGCGGGACTCGAACCGCGATCCCTAGCCCTGGTTGCTTCATAGGCTGAAGCTTACAGGCACGAGCCAATGTGCCCGGCAGATGTCCTCCATTCCAATCAACTGAGTCTCCATGATGATATTCATGGTCCATGATCCATGATGAGAGGAGGAAAAATAACAGGGAGTGGACAATCATAGTGTTCCCCAGGTAACAAAGTGGAGGAAGACATAGAATGTGGTCAATTCATGGTCTGGGGTTTCAGTATTCACTGGTGAACTTTTAGAGAGAAGCAGGGTGCTTTTCTGTTTATTTCAAGGGGATGCTTCTCCCAGGTCTCTCGGGTCTCCACAGTGATATGGAAAACCACTTCCAAAATTAAGCCTTTCTTGAGAGCACACATTATTAATACACCAAAGGACACATAAATTACACCTGCAAGTCACATCCATTACAGGTGAACACACTGAATAATGCTAGATCTCAACACTATCACGAGCATACCATAATTAAGCAACCACTGGTGGCTTGAAAACCTGTGTTGGAATCACTGTGGACACACACAGGATCTAGAATAAGGTATGAAAAATCTCCCAAATTGGAGTAAAGCCACTGTAGTGCAGGATTTATACTATGGGTTCTGGGGTCTGGTTGCCCTGGATTTGAGTCCCGCTCCTCGCATTTACCAGCTATGAAACCTAACCACATTGAGCCTCAGTTTTCTGATTTGTAAAATGAGGGGTTTGGGTAGGGCTTGGGGCAATATTGACACAGGGATGCAGGCAAGTGCAGAGTGAGCTGACTCCTGACTCTCACAGTTGCAGGTTCATAGATCTGGCCATGGGTTAATGTCAAAAAATCATCCAGCTGGTACCCCCTGTTGGCCTCATGCGTGTCATATACTTAGTTGAAGTGGATATTTCCAGTTATTTTTAAACTGAAATGTGATTGCTGCTTTGACATCATGATTACAGCATTTGTGGCTGACTGGGTGAAGTTCTCCCACCTAAAGTGAGGGGATTGTCATCTGTTTTGATTCACGCCCTTGGCCTGAGAGAATGACTAATAATCAATGTCCCACGTTCAGCAAGTCAATCACTGGAATATGTCTGGATCATGATTGTTTAGGGAGGGCTTGTGGTGTGAAGGGAAAACATCAGCCTGTGTTACCAGCTGGAATCCAATTCAGGATTTCAAATCTTGGACCTCTTTTTACAATGTCACTTGCGACAGTTCTCTCAAACCAATTCCCATCGACATCCTCTGACCTTCAGGACAGTCCTCGAAGACAGAATTCATGTCCTTGTTGATGGAACATCCTTTTATCTGGTTCCTTTGTGCATCGAGGCAGGTGAATCCCATGACCGATGTGCTGTTTGCTTGGGGACTCCTTAGCTCATTTTCCCCTTTTTTGCTAAACATTCCCTTTCTGCATTCTCTTCCCTCTCTCCTCCTGATGTCACCTGGCAACCCATCTCCATGAACTCCAGGCAACTGGTACTAATAATCTCACATGTGTTCCCCAAATATCTTCCTCAATGCTCACATAATTATATGCTTTTTACTTCACACAGTGAGATCATATTCATACACTATTCTGTATTAGAAACTCCTCCAGGGTGCTGGTGTAAGTCTGAAGGCTGCACACCTTCCATGCTAGAGGAAAAAGTGGATGGCCCTGACACCCAAGTCCCTCCTGCTGGGCCCTCAACTTGCAGACCCTGTTCTTAATCCACTTGAGAGAATGGTGTGGTAAGCTTCCCCAAACACACACACCCTTCCTTTCTGGCCTTGGAATGTGAGCCCTGAGCTTGCTACATCTCTTTATTTGGAGAATAAAAACAAGATATAAAGATGGGAGAGCCTTGGTGGAATCACACAGCCAGTAAATGTCAGAAATGGTTCAAAGCCAGTTCCCTGGATGCTATACTGCACACTCCTTATTCCACCCACACTCAACCCTTCCCCATAATTTCTTACTAGGGGAAGTTGGATTCTTTCTGTACAACTGAGTCAAGGTTTATTCTGAACCCCTCTCACCCTGGACAGAGGTAGGCAAGAGTCTGACTGTCAACAAGGATTCTGCTCACACTGGGTGGAGGGATTTCAGTGATGCTGTTCTCACCAGCATGGAGCAGAAACCTGGAGACTCATGTTAATCCCACACTTGTCTGATGAATATATATTGAATCTTGACAGCGCTCCAGGCTGCAGACAGCAGCTCTCTCCACAGGCAACATGAACAGCCTTGGGCTTCTTTCATCCCACCTTGACACCCTGACAGTGGGACATGGAGTTTGGGGGCCTGCTGTCTAGTGTATCAAGGTCCCCCTGACTGGTTGGATCAGACCAGCCATCGAGTTCTGTGGCCTGTTTCTGCTGTGGACTAGGAAGAGAACAGGGCTACAAAAGGACCTTCAACTTCAAATCCGCCCTCTTATTAGAAGGCAGAGGCCCAGGCAAGGTAACAAAGGGCTGTTTCCATAGCATCCCAGGAAGCTGGTGACAGGGTCAGGATGTGAATCCAGGGGTCCTGACTTCAGCAACCTGCTTTGCTGGTTGCTGTTGCGGCTGTGAGTACCTGCCTTTCCTCTTCACAAACCCATGTAACATGTGCACAGATTAAAATCATGGGTTACCAGGTCCAAGAAGGCCTGAGACTGAATCACAGCTCTCTCCTGCTGGGTGACCTCAGGTGATGACTTGACCTCTGCCGGGAAATAACAGTAACCAGGCCACGAGACTTCTGAAGATTCAATGAAACTATGATGCGTAAGTTCTCCACAGGAAGCCTACCACATAGTACACTCAAGAAATATTGGCTGTGCCTTTTATTTCCTACTGACTTCTTTGAATTCTTGCAAAACCCCTCTGCAATTCCCAAAGTCTCCAGTACAGCTTGTTTTCCCCAAACAATACTTCTCTTGACGTCTGGGTAGACGTGGGCCCTTCTGTGAAGCGCTTCCGAAGCCTCCCTTTGCTGCCTTTCATCCACTGAGCCAGAGGAATTGCTGGCCCACGCTTCCCAGCTCCAGAAGCAAGAGTCTGCTGGTGGCTTTCTGGTGAACACAGCAATGAACTTGTCAAGACACCAGCCAGGAGGGGGTGGGGAAGGGGCGGGAGCAGCAGCAGCCGGCAGGTGTGTGGCAGGCTGGGAGGACTAGAGCCATCCATCTTGATTCTCTGCTCTGTGTCCAAGGGTAAAGGGATTTGTGTCTACAAGGCTGTCTTCGCCAACCTCAGGGAAGGAGAGATGTCATTTAATTTGAAATTTTCACTTCTACCCTAGGGGAAGTTTCTGGGGGCAATTAGGGTATTGTAATTTCTTATTAAGGTCAAAAAGAAATTGTAGGTAGAGCCCAGGAGTCACCTTCCAACACAGAAAAAAAATTGGAATCTTCTGGATGATTTGGCATAGATGAGTTTGTGTGCCTACATAGTTAATGATTTGGGGCACAGGAAGGGGTAGGTGGGGGGTTCAAGCTGCCTCCTCCCTGTCTCTGAGGACACATTTTTGGAAAACCAATAAAATGAATTCAAAGGGCAGGTTATTAATTCAGCCTGGAATGTAAATAATTCATTGTGGAAGTAATTGTAGCACCTCTTTACATTCGGGCGTGCATGCCTCTCCCACTTTTGCTTGGAAGAGTTGATTCCCCCCACCAATCTGTCAAAGAGTGTGGGCAACTGAGCACTCAAAGGCCCCTCCTTGTTATCACTGCCTGGCCAGAGCCTGCGGCCTCTTTCTACAACAGCAGTCAGAATGCATGTGCTGCAGGACCCCAAGATGACCTGATGAAGTCAGGATGGATGCCTCCTAGGCACCTGCTTGCAGGACTCATGGCCACACCAGATGGAAAAGGAATGCCTGTCATAATCAATCTGACCTCCACTGGCCTGTCCATCAAGCACTTCCCCCACTGACTTCTGGTCCCCTCTGAGCTGGTGGTCTCATATGATTCCCAGCATGAGTTAAGAGATGAAGCACTAGGCAGCTGATAGCTGCCAAGGTGCAGTGGACTCAGTGGGATAGGGGAAAGGATGCTCTGCTCTAGAAGCTTCTCTCTGGAACTTAAATCAGAGATCTGGACCACCTGGGCACCTCTGGGGTTCCATAGTGCTCTCTACACATGTTCTCACTAACGTGTGGGCTTACAAAGGATTCTGAGTGTAGGCAGGCAAGCAGAACTGCTCTTATTTGGTAGGTGAAGAACTGGAGCCTCTAAGAAGCACAGACAGTGCTATGTTTGCCTGGAAAGTCCTGCTTGGGTTTGATATAGTCCCTGACCTGGCAAAGCACTCCCATATCTAGAATTTCAGAGAAGCAGGTGCTCACCCAGCTCTACTCATTCCTCAGTGTGGTCTGATTCAGAGTTAGACCCCCAAGCCCAGGGGTGGGACCTGGAGAAAATTCAGTCCCGGCACTTCTGATAAAGAAGTTTCCATGCTGGAACTGGAGGACAGCCAATAAAGTTTCCATGGAGACAGGGCAGAGCCCAGGGGTGAAGAAGATGCTAAGATACCAGGAATGAGTAAAGTTGCAGGTTGTCCTCTATGTTAACCCCACTTCCTGCCCCCTCATTCACTTCAGTCATGCTGCCCCGGGATGCACTGCTTGGTGCAGTCTCCCCATCACTGTTGTCAGCGTCTCTTCGTCCTCTGTTTTCCCCGTGCCCTTGTCTACTAGCTCCTTCCCTTCAGCGCACTCGTCACAATTTGTAATACATTCTAATTTACTTCAAGTCCCATGAGGGCAAGCAGCAGGTCTGATTTATGTACAATCATAGCCTGTCCCACAGCACATTTGATCTTAATAAATACTGGGAAGAAAGCAAGTGAATGAGTGAAGGCAGACACTGAGGAAAATCAACAACCTGAGGAGGCCTGAGGAGAGAGCAAACCTCCACCTGCAGAAGCCCAGATGGCTTCATGGAGGCCTCCTTTAGAAGTACAGGGAAATCTTATTAACTCACGATAAGGGACATAATGCTGCAATGACCAGACTGTTTGTGTACATTATCCTCATGTCAACAAGCTTGGGAACACAGCAGTGATTAGTGGGCTTCCAGTTGAGCCTGGAATCAGAGTGTGTGTTTGTCAAAAGGAAGCGTGGGGTGGAGGGTAGACGGGCTCAGACTGTGGCAGAATATAGTAGCATGCCCCTCTCCTTTTGGAATATCTTTCTAGAGATCATAATGTTTGATCTTACTAAATATTTGGTCAACCTTGTATCTCCGGCAGCACCTATGAGCAAGAACAGAGACTAGACCTTCTGCCTTCCTCTTATACACATCCAAACACATCACACCTACCACTATATCTTTGACAGCTAGGGAAAGAGCGTGTGTGACCTGACATTGCTGGGTCAATGTGCAAATTTATAGCAGACAGACTTCAGTGTCTTCATCTGCAAAATGACACTCCTTGAAAGAAGAGTTGTGACTTTTAGAAATTGGCACACACAGAGAAATCTATAAACTGTCCTGTCTTAGAAACCAAGCAAGATGTTCAAAATCAGGGGTGCAAGCGAGGAAAGTAGAGAACATAAAAACTCAACAAAATAAGAAAATAACTAAGTGGTTCAATTAAGAAAAACAATACTCCAAATGAGAATTGGGAAAGGAAATATGACCACTGGCATTATAGAGAGAACATGATAAGACAAATAGAATATATGTACCAGCTGTGTGAAAAATTTTGAAGTCAAGATTAAATACATGATTTTCTATGAAAGTATACATTGCTAAAATTAACTTTCGAAATGAAAATTTTATCAGAGCAAAACCAAGAAGACACTGAGGGGAAAAGTCAGCAAATAACATCATTAAGCAATTTGCATCTTTGTAAAACTCCAGCAGACTCAAATAGTTTCACAGACTGTTTTTTTCCTTCAAAATTTCAAGGGAAAAGATCTGTACCAATTTACATAAATTATTCTGAAATGTTAAGAAAACAATAGTTGACTTATTTTACAAGTTAGAATAATCTTAATAACTATATTTGACAAAGATAATATAGAAAAAAACTACATGACAATAGCACCAGTAAAATTATATATAAGGGCACTAAATAAAGTATGTATATATATAAAGTTTCAGTCACATGTTAAAAGGAAAATGCATCATAATTAGGAAGGTAAAAATCTAAGAATGGTAGTTTCAAAATCTGTTAATATAATTTATTAAATGAAAATTAATGGACATGATTATACCGTTACAACATATTAAAATATATTTGTACAGAACATTATGAAAAGAAAAATTGCTAAACTGAACTTTATCAAAGCAAAACAAAAAATAAAAGAAACAGAGAAAATGCAAAAGATGAGCCCCACATTGGGAGAAAATATTTGCAAGTTATACATCTGTAAAAGAACCTGTAAGCAGAATACCTTTTAAAAAGACATTTCTATAAGAAGGCAAATGATATTTTTTTTGAAATAAGGCAAATTATTTGAACAGCTTACTCACCAATGAAGATAAAGAAAAGACTGATGATCATATGAAAACAAGCTCACCATCATTAGTGTTAAGGAAATGTAAATTAAAATTAAAATAAGCTATTATAGCTGTTAGAGTGGCTCTCATCAATAGGACAGAAAAAGGCCAAGTTTGAAAGAATGTGGATGAACTAGAAACTTCTTACATAGCTATCAAAAGATAAAACAGAATAGTCACTTTTGGAAAACAGTTTGTTTCCTAATCAAGTTAAACATAATATTACCCGATAGACCAAAAATCCAATCCTAGGTAAGGAACTACTTACCTAAATGAAACTAAAGCTTATGTCCATTTAGACTTGAGCAAGACTGCCCACAACAACATACTTACAATTGCTCAAAACAGGAAACAAGTTGAAGTTCACCAACTAGTAAATAGATACATATATCAATATATTCGTACAGAGGAATATTCCCCCAACATTCAACCTCTGATACAAGGCAACAAAAAAGTGAACCTCAAAAGCATTAAGCTAAGTGCAAAACATCAGACACCAGACACAAAAGACAACATGTCATATGATTCCATTTATATGAAATTTCTAGAAGAGAGATGGAAAACAGACCAATGTTTGCCTGGGGCTGGGAGTGAGAGCAGCATTGACTACAAAAGGACACCGGAGACCTTTTGGGAGTGATAGAAGTGTTTTAAGACTTGATTGTGGTGCTCAGTTCCCAGCTGTAAAGATTTACTAAAACTCATCAAACTGTACACTTAACATGGGTGACTTTATGGCATGTAATTATACTCCAACAAAGCTGTTTTAAAAGTTTCTGAAAAGACGTACAGCAAGCTAAGTTGTTATCTCTAAGTGAGATCAAAGGTGATTTGTTTGTATTGTTCTCAGGCTGTTCTTTTCCTCCTAATAAGCGTATAGTGCATTTATAGCTTCAAAAATTCCCCCTAGGAAACTCTGTAAGTATGATGTGGATACCATTCCTAGCACAGCTCTTCACACAAATGTGTGTTTAATAAAAACATGTTACCTCTGCATTCAAAACCTTCTCTTAGGGGCCATGCAAATAGCCACCTCTCCAATCCTTCCTGCATATTCCAGGGTCCAGTTGGAGCCTTGAGCATACCTAAATGAGGAGGCTTTATCACCTTGCTGCTCCAGCTTTCTTCCTGGGCTTCCCTGGCTTTCATTGCTCATTCTCTAACCACAGTCTTAACAATGTTACTATGATAGAAGAAATGTTAATATCACAACAGATAGAAGTTTGTGGGTTCAGCAGGAGGAGCAGGGGCTGTGTGGAGCAAGCTGGGAGGAGAAACTGCCAATGTCTTCCATCACACATACCTGAGGGATGGAGCGGAGCACCTGAATGGGAGCATTTGATTTTGCTGCTGGTGACCCCCAAAGTGCAGGCTTGAGTCTGTGACTTACTTGAGCAGGCTCTGAGCAGCTTTGAACTTCTGTGTCTTTGTTACCTTGCAAAGCTTTGTGAAAATAATTTTAGAAAAGGGAAAAATGCTTTATTTGCAAGTTGCTCCAGTATGAATGACCTGTTTTAACTAGACCTGGCAATGCAGGAATGTCTGGGAGTCAGATTCTAGCTCAGGTTGGTGAACAATGGAATCATCAAAACCCTGAAACTGGGACTGGAAGGAATATTTGGGACTGGATTCACCCACCTGTCATAAACAAGAAGGAAAATGGAGTAAATACCTGAAACAACTCTCTAAAAAAATGGGCAATAGGCAGCATAGTACTGCTACCCTCATGGGAAGAGAAACAGATTAGGGGAGTCCTACAAGCACCCCAACATAAAAAATTTTGGAGGTATTAGCATTTGTCTTATTTTCATTCCAGATTAGTGTGTTCAGAAGCAGTGGGACTTCCTAAAAAAAAAATGGAAAGAAAATATTTCTTCTCCTGGCTACCACCTTGCTACAACAGTCATATCAGAAAACCAGTTGCTTTACATACCTGCTCTTAAAATTCCCTCAGTTGCAGACACTTCTAGAATGTGAGTTGATCTGGAACACTTAGCATCAAAGGGTGCAAAACTTTCAAGAGAGGGAGTTTTCTGAAAAGTAGACTTAGCCGATCACAAAGGAGAGGCCAGGCTAGTAGGAAAGAATGCCCACTGCATTGCTGGGACCTCCACCTTTTCCCTATAAAACAGGGCCAGAGAAACCCCAGCGGGCTTCAGAGGATGACTCAAGATCCATATGTAACAGGTGCATCTAAGAAGTGAAGGGTCAAATGGTGGGTGCAGCTCCTTTGTGTCCCTGAGCCTGGTTCTCTTCAGAATTGCCTACCCAGGTCAGTTACACCTGGGCTTCTGTGAGCCCAAAAGCCCTTTACAGGGTGCTCGGGAACACCTTTTTAGTCCTCCTGGCCACTTAGAGGGCAGGGGTGGTTGAAGTCAGCTCACTAGCCTGTAGTGATGGTTAAATGAGCTCCAGCTCGCAGAGCAGTGAACCCAGCACCTGTACATAACAGGACGGCAATTCTTCTAAGTTGCTTGTTTCTCCCTCCTCTGCTGGAGACATTCTGTTGAGCATTACAGCTCCCTATGTATTTCTCCAGTTAGGATAGAGGATGAGCGGCTTCTCACATCTCTCCTACCCCTTCTTTGTCAGGTCTCCTTCAAGCCCACGCACACAGGGGCTATGAAATGCAAAGGGAAAATAAGCTGCTGTGTAGATTAGCAGATGATGACAAACCGAAGGCATTTCTTCTTCAGGTCTCCCTGGTGGCATCTGGGCTGCAATTCACCGCTGCTGCACATCAACCTGGCCTGTGTCCATGCAACCTGGCCTCTGTCTGCCCCGGTGCCTAATACATGCTCCGACTTGCAGAGTGCGCCTGCTATGACCCTTGAGCCCAAGACAAACTAACTGCCAACCTTGTGAAAGAGAAAATGAAGATGTGCTATAGAGGCCTCAGGATGATCTCTGGCAGCTAAATTGGCCCCTGAACTCTGAGCTCACAGGCAAATTAATCTTTGGGTCCGTAGATGGGAAGATCAGCTCTAAAAGACATCTGATACACAAATCCTAAGCAAGGAACTATTGGTATCAGTGACTTCATGTTCCATTCTGTCTTCCCAGCTCAGGATATAGCCTAGAAAGGTGGACATCTGCCCCAGGCACACTTCTCCAGGTCACTCTGACTTGTGAAGACAGGAAGAACAGGACAGCAATTTGAGCTGGAAATCCCATGCACCCAATAAAGGCTGCTGCCCATCTCTGTAGAGAAGGGATGGACGTGAAGCTGGAACCCCAATATGGGCAGTATTGAAGCTAGGATCCCAATATGGGCAGAGCAGCATTAAAATTTAGGCATTGATGCCATTAACTGTGTCTGAAAAACACAGAGGTAAAAGATGGCTTAAACAGGTTAAGTGTACTTTTACTTTGTTGCAAATCCCAGGTGGAGAAGAGAAAATGTATCAACAAGAGGGTGGTTAGAGGGAAACTGAAGTCTTTGGCTTTTAGGAGAAAAAAAAAAACAGAGAGAGAGAGAGAGAGAGAGAGGTAAAAAGGAAAGGAGCAGAGAATGGAGAGAGACTTTGGGGGAGAGAAGAGACATGAGAATGGCAGGCAGATAAAGAGTAGCCCAAGCGACCAGGCTGGACAGAAACCCTCTGGAAGAGTAAGCTGGTAGTGGCAAGGAGCCATGGTGGCGAGTAGAAGAGTGGCGGGTGTAGAGAGTATGACCCCACAGTAAGATGGCATAGTGAGCTGGTACCTAGAGATAGCCAGGGTTTTGGAAAGCTGATTTGTACATCAGCAATTGTTGGAAAGTTTGAAGAGCCTTGGACAAGCGGAGCCACTCAGAACACTGGAGAGAGAAGAAGCAAAAAGAAGACGTTAGAGAAAGATTTTTCAGAGTGCCTGCCTCAGGTTTGGAGGGGCAAAGGGGCACCATCATGGACATGTGTCTTTGGGATCTTTGGAACTGAAAATGGTGATGAGGGCAAGATAACTGTCCCTTGTGGCTTTAAGGACTTTTTGTTCTCCCTGTTGGTTTTCCCTTGTAAATAAAACCCTGTTGTTAAATTGCATTTTGACTAGCAACTGCTGCACGTGGGTGGTATGAACCTGAGGAAACCTGGGTGACAGAAGCCTCATTTTGAAAGTGACGCCTTATTCCTGTGACTTGTTAATTGGAGGCTTCTGCTCCTTTTGCCTCTGAATTCAGATGAGCGATGATGATCTTGGGATGGGCCATTGCATGCATGGCAAAGCTACTGGAAACATCTTCACGGAAATGTTACAGGCTTCCCCATGGCACTTTGTAAATTCATCTATTATAGCGCTTACTGCCTGTGGTCAGATCTTTAGTTCATTTATGTACTTTCTCATCTGTTCATCCATGCATGTATGCATTCAGCAAGTATTTACTAAGCACCAGTTGCTGCTAGAGAGAGAGAAAAGCAAGGTCACCATCTTGACTCTCATGGACCTCAGCCCATGAAAAGCAGTGTCCACGAAGAGGGGGAGAGTGGAGGGAGCAAGAATGACCTCACCAACAGGAGCACTCAAGCACTAAGCTCCGCCTTCCCTGAGCACTGGGAAGACTCAGCAAACCAGCTGGACATAAACTTCTGACAGCCCTTCAAGCATCAGGTTAGAGGGATAGATGAACCTCTAGGGACAGTGGGAGAATATAGTGCATGGCACAAAGCAGCTGTTTCACAAACAGTCCTTTTAAGTGACTGAACAAGTGAAATGAAAAGTGATGGCTGCATTATGCTTTCCTGGGAACGGTGCTGTGGCCAGACGCATGACTTCACCAAATTCTCTGGAATATTGTGAGAGGGTAACATAACTATTTGTGTGGCTTTACAGATGAGGAAATAGCTCAGGACTTTCTGAGACCACAGTAGTGAAAGGCAGCATCAGACCAAAGCCCAGGAGCGCCTGACTCCACAGCCCTTGCTGTCTTCTGGGTGGCATCTCCAATCATCAAGTGGTCCAGCACCGAGTGGAGGAGGAGGGGGGAGGGGCCAGGGAGCTCTACAACCTTGCTCAAAGGAGTCATTGAAGGGTGCTGAGCAAAGGAAGACTACGTCTGACTCTCAACCTGGCCCATGAGCCTATAAGAAGTAGAAACTAGGTGTCCTTGATCTTCATGCCCTCAACAGCCACACACTGACTAGCATAGACTATGTTCACTGCATGACTGAGAAAAAAAAATTAGGGGATTTATGAATAAAGAAAGCAATATAACCTTGTCAGATTTTGAAGTGAAAGCCTATTTGTTAGGATTAGGTTAAGCAGTATGTGACAGAAAACTCCTAATTGGGGCTAAATAAAAGGGTAATTTCTTTTTCTGTAAATAAGGCAATAGGCAGGCAGTCTGGGGTTTGATACTGTTTCTGAAGGGTGAAGGACTAAATCTTCAATAGTGTTGTTCCACCATCTCAGCATGTTTCCTTTTGCATAGATCATGTCAAGATCCTGAAATAGGTGTTGGAGCTCCAGTCATCACATCTCCATTCCAGGCAGAGAAAAGAAAGTAGTCTGTACTCCTCATTTTGAAATGTATTTCCTAAAGTTACAAATTCTGCTTGTATCTCATTGGTTAGGACTTTATCCTAGTCCCTTCCAGTCCCAAGGAGAGTTGGGAATAGTTATAAGGTTGCTGTCCCCCAGCAGGGAAAACATGGTGCCCACCGACCTCCTTTTCCAGAATTCACCCCTGTTTCTTCCTGCTGGCACCAATCAACCATAGCCACATCTGCACAAGACACTCCCACCAACACCTATCCAATCACCACGCCGGGGGTTTCCAGACCTTCTCAGCCCCTCTATATAAGTAAGCTCCAAACTCAATAAAATTGGAACTTCTCTGGTGATCAGCTTCAACCTGCAGCTTGTGTCTTTCTTTCAATTGTAGCCCTTTGGTTGAGGCTTGCTGCCCCCCATACATGTTTTTACTGAGAGTAGCTGTTGTGGAAACCAACCTGTAATCTCTGCTGCTACAAGGAAGTGACTTTGTGCAACCGTGCATGCAGATGGCATCTCTTCCTGGTGAAGGAAATGCCCCTTCGCCTCCTGGGAAAGCAGTTATCTTAGGGAACTCCAGGAAGAGGAGGACTTGGCAGTTATTTGAGATTACATCTGCCTGATAAATGGAAGTCACTGAACATCAGTGATTGCCCATGAGGACAGAAGATAGGAGCTTTTGGCTGGTTCCGGACTGTTGTCCCCAGCAGCGTGGCCTCCTTATCTCTGCTGGATCAGGGCCTGTTTGACAAGCCCCATTAAAGGAACCCAGCTGGGATTCCATTGGCACCCTGGAACTGGGTGTTCAGAACCACCTGCTTGTGGACAGAGAAATTAACAAGGCCCAGCCTGGAAGAGTCCTCCCTGGACACACTTCCCCCCCTACCCCAGGACATCTCATAGTTCAAAAGCTAACATTGATGGTGGGTCCCAAAGTCCTCTGTCACCTGCAGAACACCCAAGTTACAACCATGTTAGCTGGCATCTTCCATGGAAAGGGAGGTGGGAGGATAGGGACCAGGGGCTGTAAAAACATTCTGCTTTAGCTTGTCCTAAGCCCAAAGCAGATGGGGCCCCTGAAGTGATGCCAAGACAGCAGTCATGGCTATAGTTGGAGGTGTGTGGAAAACATAACTGTGGTCAAGTAGGACTGTCAAAGGGATGAGGTGGTGCATCTAGGGTTTGGATTCTTATTCTTAACTATCCTAACTCTGGGGTGCAAGAAGGTTAAGACATCTGTTTCCAAGATCTTCAAGGCATGAATGGCAATGCTGAAACTAGGATCTGTCTGCAGTCCCAGGAGGAGGGTGTCATTAAGACAAGGAGACTGGATGAGGAGGGCCTCTAACAGTGGTGCCCGTACCCACTCACCTATTTCCCCTGAATTCCAGCCTCAATCAAGGCATTTAATGAAAGGTGGTCAGCATTTGCCTAAATTCTCCCAAGGAGGCCATTCTTTCCTGGCATTAGGTTCCTCTCTAGTTTCCTAAGCAAAGACCCTGGACTAGGGACATCCACAACTAGACACTGACGGAATTCTGGTGAATGGCCACCTTTGTGCTCCTAACTTCTGCTCCTAGACTTTCTGCTGGTTCCCAAGGAATAGCTGAACCTGGTCCATCTCTATTCTGCCTGGGTCATTGAGGAGGACAGACAGAGGGTGATAAAGGCCATTCTAGCCCATATATGCCTGTAATGGGATTGAGGAGGATGGGAGCTCTGTGGGTTCCTTCAGCCCCTACACTAGACACAAGACGTAGCTCCCAGGTTCCACCTGTGCTCCTTTGCGTCCCCAGGAGAGTTTCCTTTCCAATGTAGGTATGTCTGTAAGGAGAGTCTCCTAGAGTATCCAAGGTCTCAGTTTCTGCAGCTATAAAATAGATCAGAAAGTCCCTCCTACTCAGAGTAAAGAGACTAGGAGAAATTGCCAGCAGAGAGGCTAGGAAAGAGTTTATTATAATCTTGAGATATTTGGAATCCTGAATCTAAAGAATGAGCTTGAGACATTGGGGTCAAGTGAAAGAAGGATGTCTGGTGGGGTTGTTCCCTTCAGGGAATTTCTGCCCCCATGGCCATACCAGTGCCCACCAAGACTGTCTGCACACCCGCAGTAGGTTCTGGAGTTTTGGGGCTGTCATCAGTACAAAGTGGGAGAGGGCCTGATCTAAGAGTTGGAATTGGACTTGGGAAGGATAAAGGGAGTTACCCTGGAGTGGAGCCAGAAAGAGATGCAGGTGATCTTGACCTAACAACCCAGTACCACTCTCTCCCAAACATTACCATTATCGTTTTCTTTCACCCATTCTTTACCTTCTATTCCATACAACATTCATGCATTCTTCTCTAATTGGATTTATCTAAGACATACAGTATAACCCATTTTACAGATGAAGAAAGTAAGGTCAGAATAAATCTCATCATTCATGGGGGATGACCTGAATCCAGGTCACCCTTTGCCTTGTGTTCTCTACATGCGCGCAAATTGCAGAATTTGGTCCCAGGAAAGCAAATGCCACACCTGTCATGGGACTGTGAAAATAAAAGAGATTCCAAATTCCAAAGAAACTCCAAATTCCTTCGTGTCTGTATCTGTGTGTTCTGGAAAGAGGAAGAGAGAAAAATAGTGATTAACTCCAACTGGGGATTTGTTACCAATTTTATTTTGTACTTGTGAGTGTTTTCCACATTTTTTCAATGTTACTTTTGTTGGTATAAAAAAGAAATAATAAGTGTCACAAACCTAATTTTAGATAATGAGAGAGAACAATTGGGTTATAGAAAAACCAGTATGGATTTGGAGTGAGAAACCTTGAGGTCTAGCTACCTCAGAATCTTTTTCCCTGCTATGCTGTGTGACTTGGTGATATGACTTCCCTCTCTGGGCTTCGGTTCTCTCATCCACAATTCTTTTGTTGGGGTGGAATCTCCCATAAAGCCTTTCTCCACTGGCCTTTCTGAATGGTAAAGAGCCATCTTAAAAGGGAAAGCACATGAAGGATTCCCACTCTGAAGCTTAAACTCTAAGCTGGCAAAGCCACCCCTTCAAGACCCTTCTGTCTTGAAGATCTGCAGTCAGAGCATGGACATATTCACACCCTCGCCCCCCTCCCCTGGTGGGGACAGGCTGAGAAGAGACAGATCTCTGTGAATATGACAAGTTGTTTCCAGCTGCTGAAACATGTCATTAGCAGGATTTTCCTAAACCTCACATCCACTTTCCAAAGTCGCACAGACCTGGTACAGTGGCCTTCTTATCCACCTCCTGGCCCTCTAGGACCCAGTGCCGAAGAGAAAAGAATGTGTGCTGGGTTTCTGTGCAGAACCTCGCCTCTCCTTGCTGGCTTCTCATAGGTTACAGCTAGAAGCTTTACCGAGACGTCTGGACACGCTGATCCCTGCTCTCTCTCTGAGGCTGTGTCTCTACTACTTCCAGATGTTTACACAGCTGGCTGGATTACTTAACTGCATTGACATCATACACCTTGATATTTCCTCTACACAAAAAAAATGGTTCAAATGGGAAAGAAACTGACTATTGAGAATCTGTGCACCACAGAAGTAACCAAAATAACATTCCAACTCACCAAGGAGGATTTGAGTGCATTTAGCTGCATGCACTGCCCCCCAATAACTGCATGAACCTTAGATACTCCCCTCTCTGCAAATGAAAGGGATGGGTCCAAACTGCTTCAGAGTTTCTTGGTGGCATAAAATTGACCTAAAATTGGCTTGGAGAATCCAGTTCTCTCATTTGACAGATGTTGATCTGAGTCCTGGGAAAGTGATTTTATTCAACTGGTAACTGCTTGCAGAGCACCTACCATGGTCTCTCTAAACTCCAAACTAGCAAAACCACCCCCTCAAGATCCCTGCTGCCTTGAAGATCTGGGTATATTCACACTCTTTGCCTCCTCCCCTAATGGAGACAGGCTGAGAAGAGATAGGTCTTTGAATCTGGCAAGTTAGCTTGGAGAGATAACTTGGTTATCTCACTGGTTAGTGTCCCTAAATCATTCCCATGTGTCAGAGGCTCTACGCCAAGCCTTTGTGACCAGCACACCTCATTTACCCTCATAAGAGCTCTACGGGGTCCATTTGTTGCCCTCAGCTTAAGTGATAAAAGGAACTGAAGTTTCAGAGATTGTCATGAATTTACCCAAGTGCACAGACGCTGGTGCCTCCAGGGATTCCAAGTCACAAACCATGAATTTCAGAACCCAATCCCTGAAACAGCACTCTCTACTGGTCTTCCAGCATCCCCTGCCCTCATATATCTACTAAACCAAAGAGAGAAACAAGGCAAGTAAAGTATGAACATTTACACTACCAGAGTTGGCAACTGCCAGAGCAAGGTGTGCATCAAATATAAGAGGACCCTTGTTCCGTGGGAAAAATTGCCTAGAGTAAGGGCTATTCAGGTTGGGCTTTGAAGGCTGAAGAGGAGTCTGTCTGGCAGAGGCAATTTGCATGAGGATATTTGCTCCCACTAGTGGTTGACATTGCTGCTGCTCATTGTTCCTTACACACTTGTGCTCTCCCAGCCTTGTGATTTTAGGAATATCCCAGAGGGTTCTAGAAGCCACTCAGCAGCCAGCAGGCGCTTCTTGGTTTGGCCACTCCCTGACTGTCAGCTCCTTAAAGTTAGGGATAAGACCTATCTGGGTTTGTGCCCCAGCACCTGGCATTGAGTAGAATACGGTCCATATTTACTGGACAAACATTTCATTTTGCTGGGCCCATTCCCCAAGCTGCAGTCACATAAACAACTACCATTTGCTCAGTGCTGTATGCCAGGCACTGTGTTAAGTCCTCTTCATGCATCATCTTATTTAATCCACCCAAATCCACACTCTGAGTAAAGAACTATTATTTTCCCTACTTGACACATGAGGTTAAATAACTTGTCCAAGGTCATCCAGCAAGCAAGTGTTGGAGCCAGGATTCATGCCCAGGCCTGCAGGACTTCAAAGCCCAGGGCCTTAACCCCTACCACCTCCCTTTTCGTTCCCCAGGGAGAAGAGCTGTTGCAAACAGACCTGAGGTGCAACAAACCTTCCAGCACATCCTGCCCCTTTGTCCTCCAACATCTGTTTATCATTTCCCAGCTCCGGAGCAGCCTGGGCCCTGCCTCCTGCCTTGCCGTAATTCAGATGTCAGGGAGGATGGAAATCGAGGCCTGGTGTCTGAGCATCTGAACTGGCAGAGAGAAAGGACAGCCTGGTGCACACTCAAGTTTGTTTTGCCAGCCTGCAGCATGACATTTGTCAGAGGCAGGGACTCGTGGATGCCACCCGAGCCTCCCCGGGCTGCTTGCCGCAACCTGCGAGATAGCCCACACCACTGTCCTCAGTCCAGGGAAGGTGGGAAGAGGGGGCTTCTTCTGCTTCCCACCCCTCCCTTTCCTGCACTCCTAGATACTAGCCCCCAGCTGAATCCCCCATCCCATTCCAGCCTCCACCAGGATAGAATTTCTCTTTGCCCTTTGAGTAAGAACAGGAGCAACCTTGGAAAGTTCTGAAAGCAGCTTTTTTATCAAAGCGCATTCTCCAAAATATTAGCTCTGAGAAATGTTCTGCCAAGAAAAAAATGTTCTCTGGTCCAACCATTTTGGGAGTGACCGCGTCACTGGTCCTGCTCCCGTGGGCTCCCAGGGGTGGTGGGGCAGTGCAGGCTCAGGGCTGCCGCTGTGCTTCCTGAATTACTCTTCATCCTCAGAACACTCACTCAGAATGCGAGGACACATTCCCATGCTGGAGGAGAAATGGAGGCTCAGACAGTAGATTCCTCTCCAGAAGGGCACAGAGCTGCCAGCAGGGTTCCCGGGCATGGCACCCCTCCCCACTGCCATGTGCTCTGGGCTTCTCTCAGTGACACTGATTCCCTGACTCACTCAGCCACCCTAAAATGGGCTTTTCCTAGAGGTACCAAGGCAAGAACAAGATGAGTATGGAAATGGCCCCAGGGGGTCAGGGATGGACACCTTATAAGACTGTTCCATTAGGCACAGCTGCTTGGGATACAGGGTTGCCCTGTCACTGAAGGTGATCTGAGGAGTCACGTCTCAGCAGGGGGGCTAGCCTCTTCCTTTCTTTTGATTCTAGGAATGGGGATGTACTCAGGGGGAAATGAGGGACCCTGGTTAGGCCTCCCAGAAGCAACCCCTCTGAAGCAACCCAGCCAATGTTAGCATTCAGATGTGTTTTCTGTGTCTGGCTCCCCAGCCAGGAGGGAGGCTCAGGAGATGGTCTGGCTCTGCATCCATGCCCACGGCCCATATATGTCTGGTTCATAATAGAAACTAGAAGCACATTTACTGAACAAGTGTTAGATTTAGGTCAGTGACTAGAGTGGGTTGGACTCTGAGCTGGAGACTAGTGTAGGGTGTTAATTAGGGGATTTTCTTGAGGTCTCTACCTCTGGGAAGAAGAGAAAGAAGCTGGAAGGCATGGTGGGAGAAATCAGATGGATTGTGATGTAGTCAGATCAAAGCCTCTGCTGAAGCAGGTGGCCCCTTAGATTGCTCCTGATTGTGGGCAAAAGGCTAGGCCTCTTACCTTTGGGTGGCCAGTCAGTGTGTGGGGGCTGCCCCAGGGAGGAAGCCTGACCTTGGCAGTATAGCTCCCCAGAGCCAAATCTATTCCTAGAGAAGACGAGCCATGGTCCTCTTAGGTAATGATCTTCCAAGAAGCTGGAAGAGAAAGTACTCATCCTGTAAGGGAGACTACACAGGCGGGTCAGGTTAGGACAGGCCTGCCGCTCACCCCTTCCTCACTGACTTGGGCCTTTCTCCTCCCCCCAGCTCTACAACCCTACCCAAACCAGTCCCTCTTTCCAGTTTTCCTTAGTGCAGTTGAAGGGCTCATTCCAGGATAACCTGGTGCAGGAACCAAAGTAGACCACGGTCACCCTTGCATTTAACCTGGTCCTCCAAAAACAGGGAGCAAAGAGAGCACTGGGCTGCTCCTGGCAAGACACACATCTGGGTTCCCCATGACTGTGGGGCTTCGCATCTGGAAAGGGGTACCTGAGACTCCCCCAGCCAGTCCTGCTGTGCATTCTGATTCTCAATGTTTATTGTCCCTCTTCTTTTATCCTTAAAGAACCACCTGCCCTTACCAATCTGCTTTGCCTGGCAGTCTTGTTAGGCATGAAGAAGGCACGTTCACCGCCCCGCACCCCACCACCACCACCAGCAACTTCACCAGGAAGCACTCCTGAGTGTGGAAACGGGACTTCGGAGTGTCTCTAGCTCAGGTCTCCGGGACAAGAATAATTGCATGCATTTATTTGGAGCTCTTGTCTCCAGAGTCAGTCTCTTCACCCACATATGAGATCCAGAGGAGACACTCAATGGCTGTTTGTGGGACAAGTAAGTGAGGGTACAGTCTGGCAATGGTGCTCAGGGACGCTATTCAGGAGTGTCAGACCAGGGCTGGGAGTGGAGCACGAGGAGACAGAGCAGGAAGAGAAGAGCAAGGGCACAGTCCAGACAGGCACTCCCCCATCACATACGTGCTGGGTGACGATGGCAAACTGTCACACCTTCTCTTAGGCATCTCCTCCTTGTGAAGCTGGGATAGTGGCACTTACCTCAAGGGGCGCTTGGCTGGAGAGCCGAATTAGATAGCAGACAAGCACTCGGCACATGTGGGGTTTTGTTCTCACTACTGATCTCACTAGGATCAATTCTGCTTGACCCACATCCGCAGACTTTTCATCACCCCACACAGCCTCCCTGATCCCCCCCCCATGATGAATATTCTCGGCATCATTTTGTGAATAAACTCACCGTTCAGCCTTTTTGGAGCAGCCTGATGCTTTAACTTGGCGTCTGAGTCTGTACTGAGCCCTCTGAGAAGCCAGTGAGGTTCCTGGGAGGCAGAAATGAGTTGCTCAGCCAGCAACTTTCCCTGCTGTTCTCCCAGCTGGCTGGGGGCCCCATTAGTGAAATTATTCAGTGTTCCCCAGCAGGAGAAGACACTGGGCATTGTCAGGCCGACTGGAACTGCAGGAATGGCCAGCTCCTAATGGAGGTGGATGACAAGCCCAAACACTGTCCATTAGCAGAGTCTGCTGTGACCCCAGCCACTCCCCACAGAGCACATCTTGCCCTCTTCCTTCCAGAAGCCCATCTTTGCAGATGGTGGACACATCCCCTCCCAGGAGTCCTCGTTAGCACTGATGGAGACTCTCATGTCTTAGAAAGACTTGGCTGCAAAACATCAGGGAGCTTTCTCAGCAGGCTGGCCAGAAGCAGAAGGGGCACTGAGTGGGTGGCGAACTGGTCTCCCAGAGGCTTGCTGTTGGTCAGTACACACTGCCACACGGCCTTTGGTGACCCCAGCCCAGAGGTGGACACCAGTAGCAGAAATCTTCAGTTAGTGGTGATAGACGGTGCATGGTTTGAAGGTTGGCATCAGTTGGAAGGAGTCTGTTTAGTTCCTAATCAGCAAGACCACACAGGCCTACTCTCAGATGGAGTGGGGAGCGGAGGGAACTAGAGTATTAGGACTTCTGAAACAGGAGCTGGAGACAGGGCATAGCTGCTGGCACCATGCACAGGTAAAAGGGTTGGGACTAACCTTCCAGCCATGGTCCAGTGTAGGGCACAGCTATAGCGCCTCAAGCGCATTCTGCAGGGTGAGGGAAGAGGACTCACACTCCAGCACAAGGCTTTTGAAAACAACAATAAGATCTTTTAGAATCTCTAATCAAATCACATCACTCTACTGCTGCAAAATTTATTACTGTCCATAGCCCTATATGCCCTGTCAGTAATTTCACCCCCACCCTCTACTACTCTCTTTTCCTTCTTATGATCTAACTACTGCTGGTTCTCTTCAGTTTTTCCAAAATGCTTCCAAGCTTGGGCCCCACCCAGGGCCTTTGAATAGGCTGTTCAGTCTGGCAGGAAAGCTCTAGCCACTTCAGGTTTTGTTGCTAATTCCTCAAAGTTCTACCACAAATGTCAACTCCAGGGAAGGATCATCTCTACCCATTTTATCTTAAATTATCCTACCACCCCATTATTATCTATTTTAGCATCCTGTTTGGCTTCCTGCAGGCCTCTTTCCATAATTCATATTTACTTTGTTAGCTGGTTTACTTGTTTATTGTCTGTCTCTCCCTCCAGATGAAAAACTCCAGGAGGGTAGGGACTGGCTCTCTCTCTCTCTCTCTCTCTCTCTCTCTCTCTCTCTCTCTCTCTCTCTCTCTCTCTCTCTCTCTCTCTCTCTCTCTTTCATTTGCCATTATCGCCAGCCTCAAACAGTCAGGAAGCCCTCAGTAAGTGTCAGCTGTTATTTCTACTATTTTATTACCACCATGGTAGCTGTTACTGCAGGCTTGCAATAAATATTGCTTGAACGTTGCATGAATATCAAGACTCACTCACTTGCTGGTGGGCTCTGAGACCAGACTGTTGAAGGACTTGGACTGGCAGCAACTGTTGACTACCCCTTCCATGCCCCTGGTCCTTCTAGGAGGCCATCTCAGAGTGAGGTGGTGGGGCATGTGAACCCCTGGCCCCAGTTGACATGGTCTCCATCCTGCCTCTTGCAGGCATGCCTGGCTGCTGGAGTCATTCAGGCGATTTCCCCCCAGCACACATACTGTCATCTCTTCACCGTGAACTGTATTTAAAATGTAAATAAAAAAAGGCTTTTAGGAGATTTAACTGTTTCCCTTGGTATTTAAATTATTCAATTATAACTAAAGCTATTAAAATACAGTTAATTAAAATTGTTAGATTGTTTTCCTTTGCACTGATCACAGCATTGCCCGACTTCTCCCTCTAGCTGTTTAATTCCTATTAAAAATGATAATGCCTCCCTTTATTCATAAATGCAGCAACCTTCCCGCACATTCTTCAAGTGATCTCCTCAATACAAACTGCGCTGTTTTCTTTTCTTCTAGCAGTGAAGCGGAAATTCTGCTGTAGTCTTTAGAGGTTTAATCAGCAGTAAAAGGACTCAGAATTTAAACATTAGCATTACCGAGTCACAACAAATAATACAACCCCCTGTAAAAAAAAGTCTCATTCTGATGCAACGAAATGTCATTAGAGACCAAAGGAGAACCCTGAGGTTTAATAAAAGGTGGGACCTAAATAAAGGTTTCATAACTCACAACATAAAATTACCGGATCCACACGTTAAATATTTTATTTGAAAGGTTGCATGGCATTTCTAGTGGGAATAGCTCTGTAGTGGAAGTACAGATGGGTAAGTGCTGCCGGAACAGGGAAAAAAGCAGGAAGAAAAGAAGGCTTCTAAGACCGGCTCTCATCTCATTGAGTTTGGCGCGTTTAAGATGACGCACCCCGAGAAACTAATTGGTGATAGTGTTTAAACTCCTGGGCCATGTGTTCACACAACGATAATGACTGTTTCAGGTAATGGTGGGCAAAGTGGTAAAGGTGTTTAACTTTCTGGTATGTAGCAGGTGCCACCTCCAGCATTTGGATTCTCCACCTCGTCTGTCCTCTCTGAAAGGAGGGTGGGCTGGATCCAGCCATGTTTCCAAGTTGACTGCGAACCACCTCTGTGCTAAGAGGGTGTGTGCAACAGCCTCCTGCCTACCAGGCTCAGCCGCAAGCACGCTCTTAACTGTATGAGACACGAGGTCAGACAGTGCAGCACTCAATGAACCCTTCCAGCGAGGATGAGGATGGCCATGATGGACACTTGGAGCCTGGGCTGGCCAAGAAGGGCTCCACAGGTGGAGGGAGAAAAGCATGAGAGAAGATTAAGGCAGGGAGGCTGTGGAGTACTGACATTTGCTAGAACTGGGGTGAGGCTGGGTGGATGTGAAAGATGCTTTGGAAAACCTAAATTCAGGAACTTGATCAAAAAAGGACTTGAACATCATCCTGATGGGATTTCACTTTACTTGCCTGTCCCGAGAGTCAAGCAAAGACCATCCAAAATGTACGCTGGTCACAAAACAATTGACAGGCACTGTGTGGTGGTAGAGGAAACGAAGTCTTCAGATTAGAACCTGATAATCAGTCTCTTGTTAACTATCTTCCTGGACAAGTCTGAGGTTTTCTGCTGAGCTGGTGTACACCCCACGCAAAGATGAGTTCTGTCAGTCCGAGACACTGGACCAATCCTTCAGTGGGCAAATGCCCTGGGCTCTCTTGCTGGGGCTCCAGTTCCTAACCTAGGCCCACCTACTTGCATGCTCTCGATCAGGAACTTGAGTCTTGTCCTCCAAGCAGCTGCAGGGTAGAAATCACCCAGATCCTGAGTTTCCTGTGTGTACCTTTTACTCAAGAGGGACACAACCCCCAAGAAAGAGGCAGGAGTAGCAAAAGCATGGTACTGTCTTCAATACCACTTCTCATTTGGGAAATGCAAATGCAAATAAGATGAGCTCCTACTCCAAGTCCACTAGTAAGGATGCAGTCAAAAAGACTGGCAATGTCAGTCACCACTCAGATAGGAATGTGCAGTAACTGGAGCCCTCATGGACTGCTGATAGTATAGTCACATTCGAGAACAGTCTTTAAACGTTTCTTTAAAAGTTAGCTCATCTTGACCATATGAGCTAGCTGTTCCATTAAGATAAAAGCATATATCCAAAGACTTACTTCACATCTTCATAGCAGCTTTATTTATAAATATCCCAAATGAAAAACAACCCCAGTGTCAGCAGGAGGATGGATAACCAAACTGGTGTATCTGTTCCATGGCCTATTACCCAGCCATGAAAAGGGATGAAATATCCAGCATGGACCAAAAAGAATGACATGTGCTAGGACATGGGTAAATCTCAGAATTATCATAGTGAATGACAAAAGCCAGGCTCCACCCCCAAAAGGAGTATATGCTATATAATAACATTTATATAAAATTCTATGAAATGCAAACCAATTAGCACTAAGCAGTTGCCTGAGGGTGGGTGTAGGTGTGGGAAGGGTGATAGGGAAGAGTTAGAAAAAAGCAGGAGTAGACTGCTTGGGTGTGATGAGTGTATTCACTGTCTTGACGGTGGTGATGGCTTCATGGATGTAAACATATGTCAAGACTTATCAAAGCAAATACTTTAAAATGTGCAGTTCATTCTATGGAAATTATACCTTAATAAAGCTGCTTTTAGAAAAGTCAGGTCTTTGGTGTCCTTTAACATAGTTTCAAATGCACAAAATAACAAGGGTCCCCCCAAATTTCTTCACTGACTCGTTGCTACATTCCCTCTTTCTCTTTTCTCCCTCTCCTTCTCCTCCTTCCCTCCTCCTCCTGGTCCCCCCACCCCTCTCTTTCACCAATTATCCCTGTGGCATCCTTTATAACTGTCTTTCCTGCTCTGCAGGGTCTACTCCAGGATTATGCAGCACATTCAACTGTAATACGTCAAGCAACTTCCCCCAACCCCAGCTCAAATTTTGACCTGTTACTTCCTCCTGTAACCATGCACACTCACACCGTATCTGTTTACACAGCTCAGTGCCAGCACCAGTCCTGGATCTGGGGAGAGTGAGTGAGAGACCTGGATGTTACATTAGCATGGTGTGCACACAGGAATCCTGCAGAGAGTGGGGCTGGAGCACAAACAACCCAGTGCACAGGGCCCTTGTCCTAGAGCCTCTGCCAACAGCTGTGCTGCACAGACTGATCCCAGGGAGAGCAAGGCCTGGTGCTCACACCTCCTGCCCAGTCTCTTCCTTGTGCCCCTTTCATCACCCTCAGGTGTCATGCTGACCCAGAACAACAAGCACTTCAGAGCAGCTCATCAAAAGCAGTTGTCCTCCAGCGAAGGAGACAAGTGGGTTGCAATTTCAACTTTTCAAAAGCTTAGTTGATGATACTTCTTTCATTAAAAAAAAATTTTCTTTCCCTTTCCCTTCTTATGGCTTATTATTCAGTTCTGTAAGTTTTGCCTTGGCCATGAGGGGCAGTCTTTCGTTGTCTGTCTGTCCTCTCCGAATCTCCCTCCCCAAACTGGAAGATCTTACCTGCCTCTCTGGCTACAGAGTGGAACTTTGATCAGAACAGGCAGGGAGGGTCAAGTTCCACTGCCCATGCGTTGGCTGGAAGTGAAAGCTTGGCCCTTTTGGAATGATGGTGGCTAACTAAACCATCAGATTGTTTCTTCTGGTTAGCTCCATTGTGGTGAGAACTTTGCTGGTCACATAGGTAATGGAAGTGGAAAGAAGTCCAAGTGGATGGGTACACGATGGCCCTGGCAATCATCTTGAGGGGATGCAAGCTGCCTGTGGGCCTGAGATGGACACACAGAGAGAAGAGAGAGGAGAGAGACCGGGTCAGGTGCTGGGAGCTAGAAGTCAGCACAGAGAGGGAGAGGGGCTGCGAGGTGCTGGGTGAGAAGCTGAGTCCACAAGTGACTTCACAGTATGAAGCATCTGTCCTTCTATTAACTGTATCTGCAAAGACCCTTCTTCCATGTAATAACCCATCTTGAGATTTAAGGTAGAGATGATTTGGGTGGGAGGGATTTGCACCCAGTTTGCTGATTGTGGGAGCAAAGATGCTGGTCTTCACTGTGGCTCACCTGATCCTGCTGTAAAACTCCAAAACATGAGTTGACTTGGATGAGTGATTATTTTTTTACAATCAGGAACATCTTGTTTCTTTAGAATTATGAGTCCATGGAAGGAAAGCATAGCTTTTCCATGAGTTGTAGGGTCTCTGATGATCTTTCAACCTTGCTCTTCTAGATGAGTGGTCCAAAGATGTTGGGTGGAGAAGATGTGGGGAAGGAATGGTTTGGCATGTTGAAAACACGGAGGTATGTTGTAGGCTGGAGATGTTGGTGCTGAGACTCCAGAGCTAACAGCTGAAGCAGGGAGAGGTAGTGACAAGAGAGAAGCTGCAGCCAGGTTTCCTACAAGACAAGTGATACTGAGCTTTTGGTCAACTCGCTGAGTCTTCAGTTCGGACACTCTCAATGTCCTCATTATCACCAATGACAATTGAGAACCTACTGGTCCCAGAGCCATGCTGGATGTGGATGTGGCAGTGAGGAGCTTAACAAATGTCCAGTGGTGGGGATGTAGGGGTGGGAATTGGGTACTGAGTCCTGATCATAAGGTGGTAATGAATCCAACAGCCTTTAGTATCAGCATCATGGGGACTCTGGCAGCCGGGTAGATAAGGGGACCTGGGATATGTGATGCTGAGCTGAGTCTTCAAGAAAGCACAGTAATTAGTCAGCAAAGTGGAAGTGGCCAAGGGTCTAGGCCAAATCCATGGCCTGAGGAGAGGTTTGGCCATGGAAGTGTTTGGTGTGTTCAGCAAGCACAACATTGCTTCCACAGGACTGGAGGGCATGGGGTATGGGGGAGACCACTGAAAAGGAGCTCACTGGGAGAGGTAACAGTCCTTGAACCACAGAATGAGACTTTATTCTAAACCTGGTGGAACATTTGGAGACTGTGAGGCCGACTGTAGGATGAATAAATTTGCAGAGCAGAAAGATCACTCAGGCAGCAAGCGGAGAGCAGAGGGCATGTGCTGGGAGCAGGGAAACTGTGAGAAGCTATTGCAGTATCCCTGAGAGAGATGAAAAGGGCAGTGGCAGTGCGACAGAGAGGAAGGATTGGATGCAAGAGGCATCTGAGGGTCAGCACGCATGGGGCTTGGCGACCTCACATCAGCCTGCTTCACGGGCCTGGCTGTGGGTCACAGGAGATAATGGATGGGCTCCACTCCGAAAAGGAAGAGCACCTACCTCCATGGCTGGTTTCAACTGAAGGCTGCTCAGGCTTTCATGAAGTGAAGTCTCTCCTCTTTGGCTCATCTCCCTAGCTTTCTTTTGCCTCTAAGCTGTGGAGAGAGGGGAGGTGAAAAACAGAGACATTAAGTGTCAAAGCTTATGTTAATACAGCATTATGGTTGAAAATGTAATCTCCTAGGAGTCAGGAAATTCCGAACCAGAGGTTTCCATGGCAACCCAGCCACACTGCTCCTCTGTCCATTCTGGCCCTGTTTTCCTTGTTAAATATGATCCTGTCGTATATTATATTTTATCGAGCTAAATGTGTTACCCACAGTATGCACAGCTCCAGTCAGCAGCAGCGGGGAGCTGCAGAAAGAGTGTGTGTGTGTGTGTGTGTGTGTGTGTGTGTGTGTTAGGGGTGAGCCTTCAGAATCTGCCTGATACAACACAGACACATCCTAGGTGCTTGTATTTAATAAGTGGAAAGTAATTCCATTAAGAGCAGCTCCCATGAAAATAAATGAGCAAGGAGGCAGCAATCCTTGCATCTGGAAGAGGTCACTCAGGTGGCCTGCCCCTCCAAGTGAAACATAGCAGAATCCCACACAGGCCCTCTCTCAATACCCAGGGACATATCCAGCAGGGCCATCACTATTACCACCCCAGGATCCATCTTGGATGAAGCTATGAGGAGGTGGATTGGAATTACCTGGTCCAGTGGCTCTTCGCACACACCAGCCGACTGAAGCTCATCTGTCACTGTTCGTTAGTGTCCCAGGGTGCAATGGGCACTGGCAAACAGATGCAGAAAGGAAATTCGATTCTCCTCCCAACCCTCTCTCCCACTAAGACAGCACAATGGACAAAAGACTTCCTCGGTGGCAGCAGGGATGTTAGGACAGGGGAAAATGGACTGTCAGGGAGGGCAGCTCAATGGTGGAATGTGTGACGGAGAAACATCTGTAGGTTAATGTGCTGGAAAGAGCATGGAACGTTAGAATCAAGCTGCCCGGGCTCGGCTGACTCCCAGCCATGTGATCTTCAGCAAGTCCCTTAATTTTCCTTTGTCTTAGTTTTTTCATCTGTAAAATTGGGATAAAATTACCATTAACCTCACACAGGCTTGTTGGAAGGATTAAAGGGGATAATTGATGCAAAAGCTCACTGTAAACTTCTAAATCCCTACACAAATGCCACAGAATGTTGGATTCTAAACGTGTGCAATGGGTTCTAGATGTTCTGCCATTGGTTTGAGAATTCTTTAGTGGGCTCCAGAATTGATAGATCTAGAATGGGGGGTGGAAATGCTTTCTCTAAAGTGTCATATGATGAATATGAGGCCTTTGCAGGTCATCCTGCATCTATTCTATGGTCATGACTCAGAAGCAGTCAGATAATACAAGAACAGATGGACATGGATGGGTGCCAAGAAAACTTTATTTACAAAAACAGGAAGTGAATTAGATTTGGTCTGTGGATTATAGTCTGCTGATTCCTGGTTTTTAATAATTACTTATATAGAAGATAGGTTTTTATTCTTTTTTCTGCTCAGAATTGTATCTGCCTCCTCTCGATAACCCACCCACCTCCCACTATACCCCACCCACCTCCCACTCACTCACAAGTATGTATGTCCTTCACTCTTTGACCAACTTCTTAACCCTCCTCTAAAGGAAAATTGTCGTCTCTTAATCTATATCTGTGAGATCCTTAGGACAGTCAACTCTGTCACCCAGGCCCTAGGTCTTACAAATGTTGGCTGGCTATTTGCAGAACAGATGTATGGAAAAATATAGTGTCCCAGGGAGCTGAGATGGCATTCTAGTGGGAGGTCTGCGAGGTGGACAGTTTCAAAAATATAAGTTTGAAATCAATTTCAGATTGGGAGTTGCTCAGTCAGGGCTTCTAGATCAGAAAACAGGGTCACCTTTGCAGTATTGGCTCAATGCAGGGACCAAGCTGCTGTCTTTGCAGGTGTGGAACCTGGGCAGCAGATTAGAGGGTCAGTAGTGGGTAGGTGGGAATGTGACCCTCCAGAGCCACTATCCCGAGGAAGGCATCATGAACACACACACACACACACACACACACACATACTCCTGCTAGTGGCAATGTGGTCTCTTCACACTGCCCGAGGGAACTTTGTTTCCACTCTCCCAGACAGGCAGCTTGATAATGTGGAAGCTTCCAGAACTGAGCAGTCCTTTTGGCTTTCACATCTGCAAACTTTCCTCATTCTCCACCTCCTGGGCAGAGCAGACAAGCAGGATGGAGTTGTGTAACTCACCTCTGAGTCACACTTCCCCCAGCACAGCATTTGCTTTCTGCCTGATGGAGCCAAGCTTCCTCAAGACCGCCAGACAGGCAACTATTGTTCAACAGCCAGGCCCAGCAATGTGCTCTTCTGCCCTCCATATACCAACTAAGAAGATGTCACTCTTCCATATAGTGGTGGGTGGATAGACATGTGCACGTGTTCAATGAGAAGGGGGTGACACAGACATACAATGCATATACATGTGTTTGTCCAGAGTATAGGCTCATGTGTGTATGGATATGTCACCCGTGCACATGTGTACATGTGTGTTTAGGCATGTGCTTGTTTGTATTGCAAGCTGTACTGTTTCTACATGGCCTGGGAATGTCTGCAGTTGGGCATGTGCTTTTTTGTCTGTGTCTGTGCGTGTCTTTAATTTAGGACTCCACTTCTCCTGGAGGATGCGGTAGCTTCCAGCCTCAGCTGATGAATATTTTATTATCCTGCTTTTGCCATGCGTTAGGCAGTTTTCCTGTGAAAAGCCAAAGCATGACACACTCCAGGGAGGCAGAGATGGGGACTCTGATATTGGAGTCCAGGATAGCAAATCACCCCTGTGACAAAGTCCCAGGAGGGCTCACAGTTGCTGCTCATTAGTATCATTAGGAACTGATGAGTCAGTGCTTTTTCCATCTCCCCTGACAGTGTTTTCTGAATGTAAAGCTGGCACACCCATTTTACAGGAGGCATTAGGGAACTCCCTGTATTTCCTCCTGAAGCCAGCCCAAAGATGGTGAATTCTTTCTTTCCCCAACTGTCCAGTGCTCCCCTGCAGGAAGAAGTGAGGTCCTACAACAGGAGGGCACTGCATAACCCAAGATAGCCAGAGGGAGGTCCTGATTTTCCTCCACTCTCCTGGAAAGTGAGTGAGGCGGTTGAGTTGAGGAAGAGCCAGGAATGCAGGGAGACAACATATCTCAGTCACAGGACCTTTCTGGTGGCTCACCTAAGCATGGGCAGCCTAATAGAGCCCACAAAATGTACTGGACTCCCTAGAAGAGGCCCTGAGACAAGAGTCAGGGGATAGAAACAAGTAAATTACGTGAAAGATGATCCCAGCCAGAATTCTGGGAGGGATCCCAGAGGGAGGGGGCTATAGGGACATAGGAAATAAGGTAAATAAAAACAAGTAAATATAGATTATTAATGAATTGGTTATGCTTGTGGTTTATGCTTCCCAGGGCCTATCTACAAGACTGGGAAGGACAGCTAGGCTACTCCACTGAGGAAATTAGGTGTATGCCCCAAACTCTTACTACATTGGTCTAGAGAGTTGACTGCCCTTGGCAAAACTAGCACCTTCTGCTGTAGATACAGGAGGCCTCTCACTGGGAATGCCAGAGGCATTTGTCTGCTGAGTGCCTGTGGCCTGAGTGTTAATACACTTGTCATATATTTCCTACTGGTCTTTAAGCTCCCTGATCCTGGAGTCTTGTCCACTATGAGCAGAGGGTGTTTTCATGTCCTCTGTATCTCACAGGGAATTATGGAGGGTTGTGTGCCTCAGCCAACATTCACTAGAGGGGCCTGACAGCAGATCCACCCTCTGGCTTCCACCCTCCCAGCTGACCCCAGTGGACTTCCATTCTATCCCTCCCAAGAGAAGGGTCTGGTTGGGCCTCAGTGGAGCAAGCAGACTAGAGTCAGACAGTCAGACAGAACTGCAATTCCAAATTCACTCCCACCCACTCCAGGTATGTGGCCTGAGCCACTGACTTAGCATAGCTGAACCCCTGTGTCCTCCACTGGGGAAGGCTGCCTCCCTCCCTAGCTGCTGTGAGGACAGAATTCCTGAGATGTGTGTCAGACAGAGAGCCTGCCCTTCAGGAGCTCTGGGGAGATATTGATTCTACCCCAATGGAACTTTCTCAGAGGAGGGAAAGGGCTTTAATTGTTTGTCTCTCTCTCCACCTTACCCATCCCAGAGCCTAGGATTTCATGGATACTTGGCAAGTATCCAGACTCCATCCAAGGGTGTTTATAAGCTTGTGTTCTAACTCATGGGCCTCAACCAGAGAATGGACAAACAAGTGCTTCATAGCCAGGATGCAGGCCCCCATGTGCTGTTCTTTGAAACCCCAGCAATTCCCTTCTTCCCCTTTGTTTTCCTTTGGCCACCCTCCTTGGTCCAGCACCTGTAGTCAAAGGCTGCCAGAACAAAGTCCTGGTTGTGCTGAGTGAGAGCTCAGGGCAGAGGGAAGAGGCAGGGCACTCCAGACACAACAAAGTGACAGGACAGCTCTGTCAAAATGTCAGGCCTGCTTTCTGCTCCCTGGCCAAAGCCAGGCTGCACCTGTCAGTCAACCCTGACCTCTGGCATTGACCTAGGCTTCTGGGATGCAGGTGCTAGAACCCTCAGCTGGAGCTTGCACTGAGGCATGTCCCTGCTCTTCTCAGGCATTCCTTTCTTCTGGCCCCATCTTTCAGGCTGTGAGTGCCCAGGGTAAGTCCACCTCCTACTCTTCCTTCCTCTTCCTCCACATGTCAAGATGTTCATCACTGCTCTAAGGGCTTTGGAGACTCTGTGCTTTTCTCTTCTTCCATTCCCCTTTGCTTAAATCCTGCCCAGCTCAGTTCTGAACCACCCTGCTGGCAGGTGGTGATTTTGCTTTCTTGAGTCCAGCTCATCAGTGGACAGAATCCCTACATTGTCCACATCAATCAGGTGCCATGTGTGTCCAACAGAACTCTACCAATCTCCCCCAGGTGCAACATGTCCCTTCTCCCTCTGCCATGTCTGCCAAGGGGAGCCACTGAACCCAGTTCTTCCCCATCCACCAGTTCTTTCTACAGAGACTCACGTGCCAAGCCTGGCAGAATTGGTAGGCGCCATGGAGGGCAGACGACTAGCTGAGGGATGAAAACCTCCATTCACGACAATATCAAATCCCTGGCTCTGGAGAGAGACAGGTTTGCTCCCGGTCCGAGACATTGCCTGTGAAGGGAATGCGATACCCAGAAAGAAGCGTCTCGTTAATGCAGGCTCTGTTCTTTTCACCTGGCAGGCCAAACACAGCAGCTCACTTGTGCCTCTGAAATCCTAGCTGGCTCCTGGCTGGGAGCTTTGGGGATGGCATGGGAGCCATCAGCAGAGTGTGCCAGGCATGCACCCAGCCAAATCCCAGAGCAGCCAGGGCCCGGACGAGAGAGGAAGGTCGGGATGGTGGGGTACACCCATGCCCATGTGGGCACTGTGGGAATGAGGCTGAAGCCACACTCTACAACCACCCCAGAGTCTTTCAATTGCCTTTTTCTTCCCCCCCGACTCTTTCCAATTGCTCGCTACAGGTTGGTACAAAGGAATCATACAATATGGGTATTGAGGGTTCTGAGTAATTCTTTCATTCTGTTTCCAAACTTTTTAGGGTCACAATTCCTTTCATAAACCTGTTGAAAGCCAGAAAGCCACCTAAGAACAATGTATGTACCATATTGAGCATATAACTATATAGGATTCATGGACCACCCCTCCCCCCTCCACAAAAGCCCACTCAGCTGATTCCACAGAACCCATGTTAAGAACAGTTTCCAGTACCTCCCTTAATGACTAGGAAAATTAAGGTCGGGTGTGGGGGCCTGACTTGCCCAGGAAAACACGGTGAGTTGTTTGCAGAGATTTGATCATGTTTAAACATTTATTTGACTAAAAATAAGCATGACTGCTCACAGAATATATTTTGCAAAATAGAAATCAAGCTCAGCAAAGGCAGCATGCTGGCCCAGCATCACTTGCTGTCTCTCAGTGGATGGATCCCTGCACCTGTCTTTGCATGGTGGAAGGAAATGAAGCTCAGCACATGGCAGCTTACAACTACCAGCTCCCCCTACAACTAAGAATGGTTTTGCCTCCAAATTTGACCAATGATATTTTAGCAGAACTTTAAGTCACCTCTTTGAAATATGGAATTCTAAGTAATATATCTGAAAAGAATGGATATAGTCCCCTTCCTCTTGTCCCCCATCCCACAAGGTAGGTGTGACAATAGGCAGATGCTCTGAACCATATGTTCCAGGATGGGTGTTAAAGGTGGTAGAGCAACAAGATAGAAGGAATCTGGGTCTCTGACAATTGTGGAGCTACCATAACATTTTGGAATCACCTATCATTTTTTATCTTCTTTAGATCACTGTTTACCATTTCTCTTATGGTATTATAATAAAAACTTTCACTAGTAACCTAAGTGACCAAAACATCAATAGATTCCAGGTCTCCTTCATGCTGGTAGTCTCCAAGTCACACCAACAATTGGACATTACTATTCTTCCTTCCTCTTCTTTGCAACCCTCACTTGCTCCACTTGCTGGTGGAGGGATCTCAGGCAGTCATTTTCCATCCACCGCAGATCAGTTTTTCTGAAGTACATACCCAAATCAGCCATTCTACTTCATCAACCCTTCACAGACTCCTTGTGCCCATGAGGAAACCCATACCCCAGAGCCTGGGCCCCTGTCTGCCTCCCCAGCACCATCTATTGCCACTTGCTTTACACTTGCTGTGCTCTCAACCCAGGGAATTATCTACCTTTTCCCATAAACCCTACATCTCAAAAGTCTTTCCATCCTCTTTTTGATGGTACGGTTTGCTCATGCTTCATATTTCAAAGCTCACCTTCTTGATCTACCTACCTAGCACTCCCATTTCTTGTGTGTCTCCATCATTTCTTGTCTATACCTTCATTGCATTATGTGATTATCACTGCATAAGACCACCAATGCCAAAATACTATGAAGGCTCCCCTGCCTTTCTACCCCCTTGGAAATCCACCATGCTGCCAGAAATGGAGGCGGTATTAAGAAACTGTTGAATAGAAATGGATTGCTGGCATAAGAAACAGAATTCAACTTTCTTTATACCTCTCACAGAGCCTGTCCTGCTCTATGTGCTTTATCACTCTGGAGAGGAATTTATACTTTCCTTCATCCTCTTTCTGCAAGCATAACCTTAGTACCAGAACAACACCTGGTAGAAGAAGCTAAAGAGCCATTCAGAAAGTATTTATAGTATGCATGAACACAGGCATTCACTGGGTGGATTTTGTTTTATTTTACTTTACTTTATCTCTGAACTGAGCATTAAGGACACAGAAGCATAGAAGGCTCAAGCCTGATCTCAAAGTCACCACAGCCTGGTGGGGTCAGAGGAAACCTCAGTTGTGGAGGAAGACAGCGGCAACAAGAACTGAGCCATCAGCTCCGGGCACCTCGTGGGTGGGTCCTGTAACACTTACTCTTGCCTAAGTGATGTAACAGGACCCGAGGAACTGGTCTTCCCCGCTCCCTCCCGTGGGCGGGCTGGAAGAGGTGAGAGGTGGAGTGATGGAGCCTCTGGCAACGTGATGAAGTCATTTGCAGAAAGACAGTTTTGTTCTGACTTGAGTGTTTTTCCACATGACTTCATCCCTCAGCAGCTCTGCTTCGGTCTTATTTTTCGATGGGCCTCAGCCCAGCTGCCTATAGAGAATGGCCCCTGCAGCTTCCCAGGGTGACTGCGCCAGGACAAGCAAGTTCTATTTGCTACCTGGGGCCAAGCACCTGGTCATGACACCCACCGTCTGACTACAGACAGTGTCCACCCCAGCAGGAAGCTGCTCTGTGGAAGCTGAGGTCCAGGTAGGGCCACAGGGGGGTGAGCAGGCCCAGGTCTCTGTGTCATGGCCTTGACTCCAGCCTGAGCAGACTCATTCCTGAGTCTTTTTGGCCCTTGGTCTCCTGCCTTGTGAATGGAGGTGAGGGGTGAGGAGGTGAGGCTCAATCAAGGCTTCCAAGGTCATGGGGAGGATTCAATGACTTGTAGCAGGACCTGTTACCCAATCCTTGACTAGACTCCTACTTGGGCTGAGACACCCCCCCACCAAGGTGTCTGCAGACCTCCAAGGAAAGTGAATAGCTGCAAACCATTTTGGTGGTGTCTACAAAGGGATAGAAACAAAGTCTCATGCGTCCTCAGAGGAGTGGGCCCTCAGGAAGGTGTGGGGGGTAAAGGGACTTCTCAGAGAGGGCCTCCTGGGTTGGGTTTTAACAAACAAGAAGTTTTTCTTAAAATGAAACCAGAGGAAAAGAACAAACATTCAGGAAAGGAGATGAAAAAGGCTGACTCTGTCCCTCCACGAGGCTCACTCCAGTTCAAGCAAAAGAGACTGAAGGAGCAGACATGCTCCCTGCAAGAAGAACATGCCTTTTCTCCCAGAGAATGCTAAGGCCAGGGTTGTGCTGGTGGGGAAGTGAGACACAAGTCCAAGAAAACCCACCAAGACCCAAACTCAGTCTACTTTTCTTCTCAGCCTTTTAATTCATTATTCCTCTATTTTCACATGATCAAGAGTTGGCTACTTTAGCTCCAAATATCTCACCCACCCACAACTATGTTCAAAGGAAGAAGAGGAATGCATGACTTAGGCAATTCTCTTCCACCTTCTGTCCCAAAACTCTCTAGCAAATATCCAATCTTTGTCTGCTATAACCAGACAAAGATAGAGAGAGTGATGATAAGAATGGAAATTTACTTTTCACAGCTCTGACGGTTAGAAGCCTAGGGTCATGATGACACCATGGCCAGACTTAGGGAGAGCCCTTTTCTGGATTGCTGGGTTCTGACTTCTTATGTCCTCACATGATAGCAAAGGGGGGAGGAAACTAACTGGAATCTCTTTGATAAGGGCACTGATGCATCTCATGGGGGCTGCATCCTCATGACCTATTCACCTCCAAAACTCCATCTCCAAATACCATCACATTGAATTTGAGATGAACACAATGTATGCAATTGAGAGAAATACAAACATTTGATCCACAATAATCCCTTATTCTCACTGACTTGGTCATTTGACACCCCCAATAGTGAGGAAAGCAATAGGATTAGGATTACCATGGCTGGTACACATTGAGGAAGGGCCTGAATACAAGCATCTTTGTCTACTACCCCAACAATATTAGGGTTCTGGTAGAGGAAAGGCTGGCAATTGGAAGGGGGAGAAATAGCCACTGGGTGGCGACGACCAGGCCAGGCCATTACATATGTCCAGAGTAGATGGGAAGCACAAGACCCCATGTGGCCTACTGTGGTCACGAAGGGTGAAGCAAAAGCAGGGCGGAAATTTTGAACAGACTCTGAACAGAAAGCCAATCCCCCCAAACTTTCTAGACCTGAGACTGGGTTATGCATTAGAACTAGCACTCTGCTTGGGGTGAGCACTACTGGGAGAGCAAAAACGGATACTAAGATGGCTGAGTCACTATCATGCTCCACCTGGGCAAGGCTGTGGGAGCCCTGATGGCCTGGGATTACTTGTAGTCAATTCAATATTTACTGTCATCTGCGATGCTACGACCAAAAAGAATTGCTGAATGAATGAGTAGATGAATGAATGAATGAACAAATGCAAGAATGAATTGATGAAATTCACAACCTCTCTTAGCATCGTTTCCTCCCTGCTATCATAGGGTCACACTACCTTTCCTAACTAGAAGAGCTGCCTGAGAATCAGACAACTCAATGACTCGCTTGGTACATAATAGACAGGAAGGCTACAGGCAGGTGGGAGGCGGTAAGGCGATAAGGGTTGTCTTGCACCCCTGAAGTGCCCAACACAAGTCCTCACCTACAGGCACCATTCACTGCTGACCACACAGAACTATTGGGAGGTGCCTGTCTGGACATCCCAGATTTTCAGAAGAGAAGGTGAGGAAACACCTGGAGCGGCCCAGTGGATCCTGCCAAAGACAGCGGTGGGAGAATGATGAGTATAAACAGCTGTCTGTCTCTGGTAATGCAATTAGGAGCTAAAATATTAAACACTTTACGACAGGATATATATCTCCTGCATAACGAGCTGCTTCTTGCAAAGCAGGCATTGTCTGGGTGGGAGGCAAGCAGGTCCCGATCTCAGATCAAACAGCCTCTGCTGAAACTCATATTCACCACGAGCATTCCATCATCATTGGGGTGCCCCTCCACTCCATCGTCATCATCAGCAGCAACAGTGTAGTCACCATTACTGACTCATTCCTTAACTGAGGAGTTCCATCAGGAACTTGCATGAGGACTGAGCAACTTTATTGTCAAGGAAAAATCAGGGGGTAGGCAAGAGATGGGCACACATAGGCTCAGAGATGTTCGCTGACTTACCATTGTCAACCACCTCACAAGAAGATAAGCTACTTGTAGCAGCCAAAGCTTCCTTCTGGCCTTAAAGGAGCGTGGAGGGGCTCAGGCAGTAGGAGTACATGCCTACTTGTCCTGGATATTCCACAGAGTTGGTGCAGGCTGTACCTCCCGAATCCTGAATCCTCTTATCCCCTCTAGGATAAGAGGAGAGGAGACGGGTTGGGAGAACGTCTATTTTTCACCCTCTGAAATTTGATAGCAAGTGGCTGATTGCTTTAATGGGCTTTGGGGTTTGTGATGACAATGGTGGAATTTGGGGCATCAGTAAAACTTTAGGATAATACATAGTGCTTCAGAAAGTAGGCTTCTTAGGCAGCCAAGCAGTTCTGGGCAAAGGTTACAGAATGCTGTCTGCATCTCTGTTTGTTGGAGGTTTAAGAAGGTAGATCACGGAGACCTTCAAGAAGGTGAGAGGGTGTCTTCCAGAGCCCTTTGACATTCATCATCTTATTTTCTTGTCACCAGAATCTCTCAAGAGGTTCATGTTTTAGAGATTTGGAAACTAAGGCTGAAGGACTCTAAAATGGTACATATGGCTTAGGAAACAGGGTCCAAATCTGCTGAGCACTTACGCTGTTGGAAGTTCTGTTCAAAACAGAGAGCACCTCTGTCCTCAAGGAGATTGTGATCTAATTGAAAGGAGAAAGACAAAGAAGCAACTGCAAACAGTGATGAGGGTAATGCAGAAGAATTGAGCATTTTAAGAGGAAATAACAAGCGATTTAGTTGGGGGAGGGCCAAACTCTGAAGAAATGCCATTTACAGTGGGATTGAGGCAGAGTTAAGGAAAGAGCCTAGTCAGCAGGACCCTTGTGTACAAAGACCCTGAGGTGTGAAGAGTCTGACATGTTCCTAAGCAGTGGCTAATGTGACCCTGGGAGGTAAGCAAGGCCCACTGCTTATTTCCGATGAGCTGTACCTTCTGATCTAGAGCTGAACTCTGAGGGTTTCCAACTCTGTCAGAGCCTTTTCCATGCCCCCCTTGCTGAGGCCTCACTTTGGGCAGCACCCCCACCGTGCAGCAAGGAGGTCCCCTTCTCTGCCTGTTCAGCCTCCCCCACCAGTGCGCAGGGAGCCCCGCCGATGTGGCCTGTGCTCCCTGCTTGGTGTGGTCCCATCACCTCTCCCGGACCACCCCCCTTCCCTGAGCCCACAGGCAGCATTCCTGGGACTCAGGGAGTGGGGCCAGGGCCGGGGGAGCCAAGGGAGGGCTGTGCAGGCTTTCACGAGCTCTACATCTGGAGAGGGAGGCCGGAATGTTTGTGTCTGAAATTTAGCTAATATCCCAGGAATTTCTCCTGGCTTTGCAGAGGGCTCCTAGGGGGACTGCAAAGCTGGGATGTCTGGGTTCTGGGGGCGGGCCGGACTCGCTCAAAGCCCTCTTTGTCTCCCTGGCTCTGCCTGGGTCAATCTGGCTATGCATGTGTGTCTTTGTGTGTGTGTCTCTATGTGACTGAGCATTTCCCTGTGTGTGTCTCCTGTCATGAATGTGTGTTTATGGATGTGTGCCTGTGTGTGTATGTGTATGTTCTTCTGTGTTTGTTTCTGTGGATAACTTTGTGGATATCCTCATGTTTGTGCATCTGTTTGTATATAGTGTGTGCAGAATGCTGAGTATAACTTATGTATGTGTGTCTGTGTGTATCTGCATGTTTGTGTGTGTCTCTGTGTGGATATGTACCCTGTGAATGTATACCTGTATTTATGTATGTGCTGTACCTGTGTGTGATTGGTGTGTATGTATGTCTGCATGTTAGTGTGTCTGTGTTTGGTCTGTGAGGGTGTCCCATGTGTGTACATACATGTCTACATACATCTGTATGTCTGGTGCTTGTGTGAGGTATCTGTCTGTGTGTGTGTGTCAGTGTGTATGTTTATTTGTGGGTATGGGTTTGTGTTGATGTGTATCCAGAATCTTTCTCTGTCTCTGTCATAGTGTGATTTGGAATAGCTATGTCCTCCACTTACTGGTATGTCTGTGAGTCCATCTCTAGGCTTCTGCCTGCTAGCTACGCACTGTCCGTCTCTTCCCCTGGCCTTTGTAAAGAAGCCTGAGCACTGGACTTAGGCACTTGTTTCTTTCTTGGTACCCTAGGGATACAGCTGGTTCTAACCTCTATTAGGAAGTGGGCTATGGGGGGAGAGGACAGAGAGAGAATAAAGTGGAAGTTGAGGGGAAGGACAGAGTAAGGAAAAGAAGTTCCTGTGTATAAGTCTGTGAATATTTTTGTGGGTATCTTCCTGCCTGTGTTTGGTGTGTATGGTCACACACACATACACACACACCCACACACACATACACACACCTATGTCGACCTAGTAGATGTGTCTATGCTTGGGTGTGGATGTTCCTCTGTGGCCATCTGTCCCCCTCACTGGCTGGAGAAATGCTTTGCAGGTTAATTTGTGCCCTCAGCTGTATGGTATCCAGAACTCTGCAGCCTGACTATGGATCAAACACCTCCGCCTTCCCGTTTCCACCTGATGCCCACAATCCCGACCCTGTCCTCTCTCCCTCATGCACTTGGTCACAGAGCATTTTGGAATACATCCTCCCACTGAGTCTCTCTCTGCTCCCCCTACTGTATCTTCAGCTCTCCTCCTAACGCTCACTGTTCTGCCCTAGTCCCTCACCCCCACCTTGTGCACACCCAGGGTAACATCACATTTCCTGGAGCCTCTCATAGCTTCCCTGCTCAAAAAGCAGCTGATACCTCATCATATCAGTCAAACCCACCACATCTGCCAGAAAGTCTCCCTAGATACTTCATCCCAGGAGGAAGGCTCCTCACATTCGGCCCACTGGCTTTTGACCATCAGCCTTGAGGCTGCATTGTCTGCCTCTCTTACTCATCTCTCCCCATCAATTAGAGGGGAGACCACCCTGGCCCACTGCCAGAATAGAGCAATGTCCATGGTACCTGTGCCCGCAGCAGCACATATCCTGAGGCCTTCCACATATCCTGATAAAAAACTGGATGACTTAATTTCCCACTATCTCCACCAGCACTATGTCTCCTCTGTTGCTCTTCCCCCTGCATGGCTCTCAAATGCCTACCTCTAAACTCTGGTGTGGGCTGAAGCACCTGGACTGCCTACATACCCAGCATCCTTTAAGCCCAAGGCAAGGTTACCTTCTGGCAGTGTCACCAAATGCCGGCCTGCTAGCCTTCCAGCCCCAACATCTCTAATGCACAGTGAGGTGCCTTCTTGTTGTTTTGTCAATCCATCAGGCTTCTCATGGCCCCAACCCCTTGAAAACATCTCAAATACATTGAAAGTCTCTTTTTTAATTTCTCTATTCTTTCTGTGAGATTTTCTAGGACTAAAGCAACAAATGACCACACACAAGCTAGCTTGGAAGAGAAATGTTTTCCATCACTGTTCTGGGGGCAAGAAGTCCAAAATCAGAGTCGGGCTGCAGTCCTTCCTGGGGCTCCAGGGAATAGCCCTGTCCTCTCCCAGCCTCTAGAGGTGGCTGGCCTTGCTTGGCGTTCCTTGGCTGGTGGAAACCTCCCGCTGTCTGCTGCCTCCACCTTCGCCTGGCTTTCCCTTGGGTCTCTGCGGCTCAGCCTTCAAACTCCTTATAAGGCCATCAGTCACTGAAATTAGGGCCCACCCTACATCCACAATGATCTCATCATGAGATCTTTATCTTAATTACATCTACAAAGGCCCAGTTCCCAAATAAGGGGCTATTTTACATTCACAGGTAGTGGGGGTTAGGATTGGGACATATTTTGGGGGGAACACAATCCAACCTACCTCATGTAGCTCTCAAGATAGAAACACAACAGCTCATCGACCTAAGCATTGAGGAAAAGTTAGAGGTCCCAGAACTGTCTGGGTGAGAGGGCACCAAACACACTGAGTGGTGACTGCATCTTGTCTCAGTCTGCTGGGACACCTGTAGGGACTCAATGCCCTGCCCTCCCTGAGTGTGCTGACTGGGGAGGGCCCAGCTGAGTGACGAGGCTGTAAGGAGACGTGGAAAGCAGGGAAATGGCAGGCACTTAAGACTGCCACCCACATTCCCGAACACTGGCTGCTTCTGCCCCATTGGGCACAGCAGAATAGATCCTGGTGAAACGAAGAAGATGAATTCCAGCAGCACTTTCAAAAGCAGGCTAGCCCAAGAGGTGAAATCACGCAGATCCTTGAGCTAATAAACACTAGCCAACCAACCTTGAGGGAGGCCTGCCAGTTCTCCAGGCACATCTGTGTAGAATTACTTGGTCTGACCCTACCTGTCCCAAGGTTACTATAAAGCCCAAATGAACGTGGGGACATGAGCTATGAGGTAAAGGAAGTGGCAAAGACTTGACCCAGTAAGAGCAACAGTAGGCAACCTCCTTTATGTAAATTCTTGAACCCCCAGAAGACCTGAAAGGCAGGGAAACAGGCAGACAAGTGGCATTTCTGTGCACCTACTTGTGCAGACTTTTGTTGGCCCACGACCTGCGTGTCTCATCTCAACTGAACCAAGTATCCCGTGTGGCATAGCCATAAGGAAACCCTTTTTTTTTTTTTTTTTTTTTTTTTTTTTCAGAAGAAAGAGAAACACAAAACTGGACAAGGTCACCTTGTCAGAAGGCTTATAAGATGACAAAAAAAAAAAAGCCACCAAAATGTGATCTGCAGTGAGGGCCAGGGCAATGGAGGGGCAGGTTTAAAAGCTCAAGTTCATTAGGAGTCCCGGATAGAAGTCTTGAAGTCAAAATAAATAAACAAGCTGCTGATTTCCCTGGAGGGGACTCAGGCCACCTTTCATTATTTCATTGGCTCAGGAGCCAAAACAGCTGCATTTTATCATTCCTCAGAAATCCATAAAAGGGGTGGAAAATGCTGCTGCTTGTAGGGAAAATGGATGAGCATTTAAATTTAATTGTGGCCCTGCTGCTCTGTGCTGGGGACCTGAGATACCAACCTCTGGGTCTTGGGGTCGCTTGCAGAGCAGAGAAAGAAATACTTTACCTCCAAGTCTGGAGTCAAAACTGGAGATCTCTCCTTCCCAGCCTCCTGGACCTCAGGGCCTCCTGACCACACCTTCCTCTGAACTCTTGAGCGGCCTCTATCCCCCTTCCTCTCTGTGCCCAGGTCACAGCCCCAAGTCACTTGTCTGAGTTGGTGTGCCTGGCCCTTTGTGCCAGCCTGGGAACTCTGTGTAGGTTGACTGGGTTCCCTGGCCATCCCAGGCCTCATTACATTCAGTTGTGCAGTAGGCGCTCCCTTCCATGCAGGCAAGGCCCTTCCTGGCATTCCCAGCTCATCCTTCTCAGCTGCACAACTGAACTGAGCTTCAAGGTCAGACTTTGGCCTGGCCTCAGATGCTGACTTTGTGAATTCCAGGAAGCCTGAGTTGTTGACTGTGCAAAAACTCGGGAGCTTGTAAACTTGATGGTCCTGCAATCTTGACAGCATATAATCACCTGGGGTCCTGGGAAAGTGAAAATTCTGATTCAGGCCCTAAGATTCAGTCTTTCTATTACGTTCCCAGGGTATGTGGCTACTGATACTTCGTAGACCATACCTTGAACCACAAGGGCCAAAAGGAGGCAGGAGATTGCCTGAGGTTACTCCATAAAGGGGAGTAACTGGATGTGCTCCCACCCACTGTTCTGTGGAGCCCTTTTAAGAGTTTTTCACCCTTGGTCAGTGTCCTCTCCCATCCTCCTTTTGTTTCATTTTTCACTGAAGTCCTACATTTTCCTGGAGATACCTGGTTCCAGAGCAGCAGTTTCTTGGCAGATGATATAAGGATAGATTTCATCTTAAATACAAGCTCTGCTAGACTGAAAGTGGCTGCCTGGAGCACTCTGTCTCAAAAGGGCTTAGAGACAGGTCCACATTCAGTGGTAAGAAATTCAGGGATCAATTAGTGATGTCTGCCATGGACTTAAGAGTGGGTGATAACATGTTATTTGCCAACCCTTGCAGAGTAGATGCATCATTCACGCAGCTCTTTTGGCAGCTATCCATAATCCACTTTCTTATTCAATGAGTCCTCAAAGTCACACTGTAAAGTCAGAGGTACTGTAATGATAGAGTAGATGAGAAAATAATACAGAGATACAGGGAGACATAGCAACTTGCCCAAAGTTCCTGCCAAACTTCAAAAGGCAGATTGAAGCTCACTTTTGTCTGAGGCCCATTCCCCTACTTTTCCTGCTGGCTTCAATTCCTCTAATCTAGAACACCAAGGCCTAGAGTGAGGGGATTAGCCTTTGGCAAGCCCAGACATGGCCCAATGCAGGGTTTGGTCTTGAACTCTCTAAGCTTTTCCACCCATATCTAATAGAGAACACAGGTCTTGCTTGGTACCTTCGGAACAGCCTGCATGGTCATGGAAGCTGTGGCCCACTTCCAGGTGCCATTTATTAAGTGCCTCCCACTGGATCAACAGCCAGATGAGGAATCAGCATGAAGTTTTGCATTCACAGAGGCCCACTCCCAGCTCTTCAGTCCATCCTCTCCTCCCTCTGTCTCCAACAGATCTGATTCCTGCCAGTTCTTAGACATTTTGACTCCTCCTTAGCCAGCCTCCCCTGTGGGTCATAGCTTATTTCAGGGCCATAAACAGCACCGCACATAGCATCCCTTTGGCCTGCAGAGGAATAGAGCAGGAATCTCACACCAGCCCACCACCCTGGGGTTCTGCCAATCCCACCAGCAGCAGGAAAACATTCCTGTCCCTGAGACCACCCAGTGGGCACTGAGGCAGCTGCTCTGTTCCAGGGTCTGGGGTCAGTATCTACCTCCCCAGCGACCCTAGGCACTACTTCTTCCCACTAGGTCATGGCTGGTGGCAACTCCCCAGTGACAACACCTAGAGGGAGAGACTGAGGTGAGATGACATCTGTCTCTAGGACCCACTGTGATGAGAGAATGGCTCTTTACATGAGTCTGTGTCTTCATTTATCTAATTATTTCTGTTTGCATCAGTCAAACTAGCTTGGCAAACCTGTCATGAAGGACAGAAGCTCACATCTTTCTTGTAGCCCGACTTTCCATGAAAAAGACCTCAAATACATAGTGCCAGGGTTTCCCAGAACAATACTCCAGTTAGACGCCCATGAAGCCAACGAATGTCTTTGGACCCCGAAATGCAAAGAGCCATTCAAGATCACCAACTTTGGGGAGCATGGGTGGGTCCCCAAAACAAGACAGCAAATGGGAAAAACAGGTCATTGGTTTAGCACCTATTGTGTATTTGATGCTCTGCTAGAGATTTCATCTTGACTCATTACCCTTAAAACGATCAAACTAGGTCAGCAGTTCTTTGTCCCACTGGCACAGAAACTTGTAACAACGCTTGAGACTTGACTTAAAGACTCTTGGTGGGTTTCAGGCCAGGTATTTTTTTTAAACTCCCCCAGCAGCCAGGATTGTAAACCCTGCTCCAAGGCAACGTTTCTGAAACTTGCCCAGGACTGCATCTCAAGACCTAGATAAAATACCAGTTCCAGCTTAGCAGGGCTATGATGAGGCTGAGTATCTTTTTCTCTCCAGCTCCTGAAGTTTGCTGCAGCAGAAGCCACTCATCCTTGGACACTTGTGTAGAAATTGTGTGTTCTGTCTGTTCCACAAGTACAAAGATTGCCTTCACTCATGGCTGAACCCCAAGCATCCCCAACAGTGCTTGGACAAAGCAGCCATGGAATATATATTTATCAAAGTTATAAAGAAACAATCAAGCCTTGGAGGGAGGTGTTGCTGGCATCTTATACATATAAAGAAGCCATTGAAATGCCATATGGGACATTGACTCGGGAGAGGACTGACCTGAATGCAAGGTGGCCAGTAAGTGACCACAGCCTCCAAGGCTCAGGAATGACAGTGGAAGGATGTTGGGAGCTGTGATTGAAATCGGTCAACACTCATGGTGCAAATGAAGAAAACTTCATTTCACTATTTTATCTGTCTTCAGAACACTGAAGATGGAATGGCAAGATTGACCTCCCCGGGAAGTAATGTCCCCATTCCTCCAATAATAACTCCAATATAATAATAATAATGAATAAATCCCCTGCCCCCAGGTATTCCACAGGAACTAATGCTTTGCCTAATCTGATTTTGCCTAAGTCACTTCTCCCTCTTGTTTGACTAGTTGTAAACTATTCTTTTATACCCTTTAAATAGGCTTGTAGGATATAATAAAGGAGCTAAATGGTTCATACGTCCATCCAGTTCCAGCCTCTTTGGCTGAGCTCAATCTCTCTCATTGTCTTTCCTCATTCCCCATGCTTGGTTCTTTACATTTGAAGGATGCACTCAGGCTGTGTGATTTTTCTGCCAGAGTTCAAATCCTGCTCTAGCACCCACTAGCTGACTGCACCCAACTTGGTGACCATGTATAAATGGCTTAGGGTCTCACTAGCTGCATTTTCTTTGAAAGGGTGAGAGCAGTCATATTTTAATTTCAAAGGATTATTTTGAGGATTAAATCAAAAGCTGTACTTTCCAGATATTAGATGATCTTAATAATTATCGTGTTCTTTTTCTTAAGTATGAAATAGCTTTTGCTTTCTTCTTTTAAATTTTGTTTTTGGCAGTCATCCATCCCAAGGTATTTACAGGTGAAATGATACAAAATCTGGGTTTGCTTTTGACAGTCCAGCAGAGAGGGAGGGAGGGTGCGAGAAGAGAAGACAAAAGGAGGCAATGAAGCAATTGGAGAGGTGGGTGAGAAAAGAACAATAAGCTTTAATCCTTATTGAAACTGGGAGATGTGTCCCAGGGTTTTCCTACTCTCCTGCCTATGTTGGTGTGCCTTTGAACATTCCCACAATCAAAGGATCACAATAGCAAATTAAAAAGTGACAAGGCAGGTAACACGCTTGGCTTGGCCCTGAGTCAGTGACAGTCTACTCTTGTCCTTCTAAGTGAGCCTGGCTTTGATGGTGACCGAGGTTTATCAGCTAGGGTGGGGCCCACCAATCATATCCCTCAACCCTGAGTGATATGCCTGGTATCCCATCATCAGCAAGAGCAAGGCTGAGATCTGAAGCCAGGCCTTTACGTGTCAGCCCACAGAACCACAGGGCTGCAAAGACAGTGTCATTTTTTTCCTTCTGGAACAAGTTAGCAGCAGAAGCAGGGTGAAAATAATGGCCCTATCAAGTACTGACTTCCCAAGCCTTTGCATACATATAGTATTTAATCCCCTCCAGGTCCCATGCAGATGTGGTTCTCTCCATTTTCCAGATAAGCAAATGAAGACTCAGAGGGTGGAAGTGCCAGGCCAAGGTCACAGTCTACCACAGGGCATTGCCAGTAGGCAGGCCAGCCCCCTGTCCATCTTCCCTCATCTACATTATTTAATTTGTGGCTTCCTTTGGTTTCCGGGAACTCACCCTGATCTCAGCTCCCTGTCCACTGGGTTGACTGCTCTGCCTGCCCCTGGAGGAGACACACAGTCAACAGCTCTTGCCTTGGCTAGAGTACACAGGCAGCCCTCACTGGTCCCTGCCCCCCCCAACACACACACAGAGTCTGAACCCCTCACAGGGTGGGATTTCTGTTACAAGGACAAGGCCCTGGCTCCCCTGGGCTGTACATCAAGTCCCACTGCAAATTCCACCATGAACAGCAGCCATTCTTTGCCCAAACTCCAGCTTGCCACCTCTGTACAGCTTGGGAAGGGAGACCTCAGCCTTCCCCTGGCCTGTAAACACCGAAACCACACACGGAGCAGAGCTCCAGCAGCCAATAAATCTTGGCCTCAGGATTCTCTTAAAGAGACAGTGCCCTGGAAGACACCAAGCTGGGCTTTCTGTAGCTACTGTGGCTCTTCATGGCCCAAGCACCACCCCGCCCTCCTCTCAGCTCCAAGTTGAGCAGAAAACAAACACTTAGCAGACTCTCCCCCTAAGCAGCTTTTTGCTCTTGTTTTCTAACATCTAGCTTTTTGTTTTTGTCCCTGCGGCTCATCCTAGAGATGGGATCACAGGGAGACCTGCTGGTGGGAATGAGCATGTGATTCATTTTCTGGAAACTGGAGTCACTGAGCGCCTGGCAGGGGTAGTGGGGGGAAGCAGAGTTCTCTTGGGCTTTGCACCAGGTCAGTCACAGGAAAACTGAGGTGGAGAGTGGAGGGTCAGATGGGGAGCAAACCTAGGACAGATGCAGGGTCTCCAGAGACAGTCTGTCCCTGAAGACATAGCAGCCCCTGGGGAGGATGCAGAGACCCATAGAGCTGGGAGACTGGACAAGATAGGGCCTCAGGGATGACATGCCCTCATTCTAGCCAAAGAAAGGTACAAATGTTAGGTTGTCTCCAAGAGTCCTAGGCCGAGCTAGAGACTACCCTCTCCCATAAGAGGATTTTCAGTTTCTTATTCTTTGAATATGGATATATCTTGAAGTGAATAGTAAAATCTTAACTTCCTTTCCCCGGCATACTTAGTTATTTCTGCAAGAGGGTACCATGTGCTCACAAACCCTGTGCCATGTTTTGTGCCATAGTCTGTGCCCTGTATCTGGCACCAGTTAGGGATCACGTTCTGGGGTCACAAGACTCCTGCCTTAAGAAAGTGTACAAGTTGAGACAGTCAGCCCAGCCCAGCTCTCTCCACTATGGTCACCAGTGTTGGACACTGGTTAGAGTTTTGCTGTTGCCAGCAATCCAAGGACAGAAGGGCCAGGTGAGCAAGAGAGAGCAGGAAAAAAACTTCCCTTCTGGAGGGGAAGGTGGGATGTGGTGGAATGAGAGGATGGGTTTAGTCTGATTTCAAAGATCAGAGCTGAAAGGAAGGGAAGGCTGGGCAGAACAAACAGCTGGCAAGCAGGAAAGCCCAAGGAGCATGAGTTCTAGGACAAGTGGGTGGGAAGACCATGCAGAGGGGGAGGAAGCAGAATACCAGGCAGCCAGTCTCAGGCCACTTTTCAGTCTCCAATTCCATCAAGAACAGTGCCCTTGTAGCCAGCTCTGAATCCCAAAGTCATTTTACAGATGAGCAAGCTGAGGTCATGGTGGAGAAGGCACCAGTCTTCTGCCTAATTGAGCTCAACCTGGATCAGAAAACATGCCCCTGAGCTTTGTCTGGTTGTGTGATTTTATTATCCCCATGTAGTTGTTTGGTGAATGTGAAAATGGGGTGTGTTTGCTTATGTTTTGAGGGAATAATTACCTTCTGTCTTGCTGAACTTGGTTACCTGCTGGCCAGTGTGCTCTCCACCTGGCTGGTCACCTGGACAGGGAGGGCTTGAGTAAAGGTCAGGGCTTCTGCCCCTGGTCAGATAAGCTCTCCAAGCTGTCCTTTGCATCCTGGCACCATGGCATATCCAAACTGGGCGGGGGAGGGGTCCTTGAGCACTTACCCATCACTAACTCATGGACATTAAGACCCAGAGAGGAAAAGGAACCTCCTGAGGTCACAGAATTAGTGAGAGACATGCACCAAAGCTTTTCAACAATGAGACACACTGCAAGTTCTTGGGCAGAGGAGAAACAATCCTCTCCTAAGCAGACTTGGCTCAATGCTGGCTCTGCCCAGTCTGACCTTCAGACCAATGTGTCAGGGAGAGGCAGTACAAGAGAGGCGGTGGACACCATGAACACTAACTGGCCCAGACCCTGGCCCTGTATTTTCATGCCGACCCTCGTCATTCCTACTATAGCCTTGTGAGACAGGCACAGTCATACCCATTCTATAGATGAGAAAACCGAGCATCAAAATAATGGAGAAAGAAGATTTATTTTACATATAGCACACAGCCAGGGTTCTAACATGGTCAGGGTTTAATATTTTTCTTCTTTTTTCCTCTTCACATGGCCCCTGCCCCTTGGGAGTCCACATTCCAGCAAAAATGCTCCAAACTCTACGGAGAGAGTGGAACCCTCCTGGACCTGAACCATGCATGCTTTGAGATACAGTGTGGGGCATCAGGAAGTCCTTGGCCTGAGCTGTCAGGCGTGCCTCCAAGACAGGGATTTGGAGAGGCCACTGAAGATGGCACAAGATAACATGGTTGATCTACCCTGTACCCCATGTCCTTAGAGGTTCAAGAGGAAAACTGAGAGTTTGGTTGGGAATTTTCTAGCCCCGATCTTGGGTTCCAGATTCCCAGGCCCTCCAGGAGCTGGGCCAGAGAGACACTATGTCTTTAGTCAGAACTCTGCTCCCCACAGGCTGCTGAAGATCCATTATAAAACTTTGCAACTGGGAGTTGTGGTCCAGAGGAAAGAGGAAAGTGTGAAAACAATTGTCACAGAAGCACAGTACCAAGACCCACAGACCAACCTGTTAGGTTCCCCGGAGTCCATTACAAGCAGGGACAGCACACGTTCCTATTAAACAGAGGGATAGTAGATGTTTCCAGGGAGGAAATTGCTCTAGTAATAACAATAATAATATTCCTCATCCACAAGAACCAACCAAGTCAGGCACAAGGCCTGAGCAGGCAAACACCTCCTGCGAAGGAGATACCCAATCACCACCAGGCAAGGAGTCCCTCACACTTGTCACATGACTGGATGAGGAAGAGGGCTCCAGTCCAGACCACCAGATCCTGCCCTCTTGTCCAGTGTGCAAGCTGATGCCTGCCGAGTGGCTCGTCAATAAGGATGCCCATAACTCATGGGCACAGCCCACTGTGCTGTGAGTGCACAGGTTTCCATGTGGTATGGGGTCACTCATTCTGAGGGCCAGTTAGGGGATCAAGCCTCCAACTTCCCAAGGACTCCATAGAGCAGGGTTTGTGGTCCAGTTGACTCTGAGGAACAGAGTTCACACAGGAAAGGACAATACACTCAGGGAGCAGTGGGGAGCACCACCCAGGTGGGACTCAGGGGACTGGCTTACTCTGACGTTGCCATTCAAATTAAATGGACAGAGACAGACATCCTGTGGAGACAGGTGAACAAAGCACTGTCTTGCTGTCCAGCATGCCTCTCCCTAAGTCAGAGAGAGGGCCAGCCTTGAGCCAACCAAAGGTGGCATGCTGAACCACAGGAATGCCTTGGAGCTGTGTCAGCAGAGGGATCCAAGGACTTTCTCTCCTCTATCTCTTGTCCTTTCTGATCCTAGCCTTATAATGAAATGGAAGCATCTGGAAAGGAGGGAGAAAGTTATCTTTTGACATGTAGAGTTCCCATAGTTTTCAGGTGCGACAACAGTTGCCCTCGGGAGCTTACCAACTTAAGAGTCTTCCCTGAATCCAGCACAAAAACTCCCTGTTATTAGCACTCAGTAGACAAAGGAACTCTCCAGCCCATGGTTTCCTAACCTCCAGCGTCCTTCAGACTCCCTGGACTCTCTCTAGCCTTTTGCCACCTGCACTGTTATTGACTGATTCATTTTCATTAAGTCAACTTATTTTTAAGCTTCTGTAAATGCATTTTGAAAGAACATATCGTTATCGTAAAAGGGAAACGAGTATTTTTCTAAAACATTAAAATAACTATCTATTAAAATGCTTGCAACAATTTCTGTGTACCAGCCTAAATTACCTTGCTCACCACAAGAACGCTACTCTGTGCTACCCTCCTCATGCCCCCGAGCCCTGCTGCCTCCTGATGCACACACCTCACTACCTGGCCTCACAGGTACCGCGGTCCTTTGACCCTTGGGCCAGACCCTCTTTTTGTCCTCTGCCCTGCTCTGTTCTCTTTCAGGCACATCTTCAGTATCAATGGAGCTCAACCATGGAGGGTAGAGGGCATTGCTCACCATCTGGGAGGCTGGGGCACTGCCTGAGTCTGCCCTCAGGACAGAGTGGGGGACTTTCCTCAAGAAACTAGCTCCAAGCTTGGTACAGATCAACTATGTTCTCCCTAAAATGACCCAACTGCTAATGCCCGAATTCTCTCCACCAACTAGAGTCCTCCAAGGTGGTGGAGCTTGTATTGTTTGTTTCACCTTGGAAAGCAAAATCCCTGAGGAAATTATCCCCTCTCTCTTTTTGTGTCTCTCTGCCCTCTCTCCACTCTACACTGCCCCCTCCCCCATCCAGGGGTGCTCCCCTGCTGTACTACTTTCTGGAAATGACAACTGTCAAAAGTCCACTCCTCCCCAGCCCCAGTATTTCATCCAGGGAGTCACGTGATGAAAAGCTGGACAGAGTGAGGATGCCCTGGGGCAGGCCCCCCCCCCCAATCACCTTCTCCCTCCTCCTCAAGGGCAGTAATACTGGCTTAGTCTTAACTGAGCACCTCATGCCTTCTAAGAGCTAGGCTGAGGCCTTTCTCAGTCTCCCACTACCACCTGGTCAGCTGGACTTTCTAAAAGTACCCGAGTTCCTCCGTCCTCCCCCCACCTCCTCTGCTCCTCCTGTCCAAGCCACCACCACACTCCCCAAGAGCATGGCAGCAGCCTCCTCAGGGATCTTTCTGCTCCCACTCTGGCCTTCCATGCCTTCCTGTCTTTTCTCAACATGGGGGTCAGTGTCCCCATGCAAATGTAAATGAGAACATGTCACTTCCTGTCATAACAAGCTCCCTCAGCTCTTACTTCACTCAGAGCAAAAGTCAAAGTGTTGACAAAGCCCTACCTGCCCTGCCCCACCGTCTCACATCTATCTGTCCTCACCTCCTGCTCCTTCCTGTCTGCCTCACTCACTCCATTCCAGGTGCACATCTTCCTTGCTGTTCCCAACTCATCTGGCATATTTCTGCCGAAGGATTTTGCAGCTGCTACTCCTTATGCCTGGAGCTCCAACCCCCCTCCCCCCCGCCACGTAGCACACACCCTCATCAACTTCTGATCTGTTCACATAGCATCACAGGCTCCTTCTCTGATCATCTTACCTGAAATGGCAACTCTACCTGATGTCTCACATCCCCCATGCAGTAGGCATTTCCTTCAAAATATTTAGCACCGCCTGAAAGAAACAGGTGCATTAGCTACCCTATTGTCCATCTTTCCCTGTAAGCCACTCTAAGACCTGCGCCTCCCTATAAAAATATAGATCCCCAAAGGCAAAGACTAAGGTCTATTTGTTTCTCAGGGGTATTCTCACACACAGTGACCAACTGAACCCAGAACTACAGCGATTATAATACCATATTTTTAAGTAGGCTGAGGCCCAGAAAAGTTAATAATGCTTCCCAAGGTCACACAGGTCCTAAGTGATCACAGATCTATCTGAGTGCCATGCTCCTTCTATGACCCACACCGATGGTTTTGCCAAAAAATATTTTGTGCGTTTCAGTCCCTTGGCAAACCAAGAGGAGTGGCTGCAATCAGATTCTTCCAGAATTTGTTGGCCTCTCAGTATCAAGGGTTTGTTTCCAAGATAAGAGGCCCTTAGTGGTAGTAATTGACAGGGGCCAATAATTCAGTGCCAGTTACTGGGGAAGTAAAGCTTTTTTTTTTTTTTTTTTTTTTTGCTTGGTTTGCATGAAATGAAAAATGCCATTTGGCCTCAGAAAGATGTTCATGCTGCCAAACACATGATTTTTGCACATGGTGAAGATGTGTGACTTTTGCATATGTATTTTTTTCCCTTTTTTCTCTTTTAGCAAAAACAGTTTCATCTCTAGCAAGAGAGTAGAAGAAGGAAGTATAAGATTGCCTTAACAAACCATTATGTTTCTAGTACAGAAAACGAGAGCCAAGAGTTTGGAATCTTTATGGATTAAAGGGGAAGAGAGAGAAGAGAGAGAGAGAGAGAGAGAGAGAGAGAGAGAGAGAGAGAGAGACAGAGAGAGAGAGACAGAGACAGACAGACAGACAGACAGACAGACAGAGACAGAGACAGAGAGACAGAGACAAAGGCAGAGACAAAGGCAGAGACAGAGACAGAGAGAACAAAAAGATCACCAGAGCTTATGAAACAAGTACTAGATTTGAGAGCTGTCTCTGGGGTGTCCATTCTAAAGCATCCCAGACCTTCTTAAGTATTTAAATACTTAACGCTAGTGACAAAGCAGGGACAAAAAAGAGGCCACGCCCCCACTTCCCAGGGCAGACATTAGTAATCAATCACACATTCTTTCTCCCTAAGCAGGGCATGCAACTTCAAGACCCCAGGAAACCTCTACCAATTGATTAGACTTGGCAAGTAAAACGAAACAAGGTTGCTCTTTCACCCTAATTGACTTCTCCATTTTACTGGTGAAGTGACTGAGACACCGAGAGAAGAAGCAGTTTGAGGGTTCTGAACTTTGTCATAACAAATCCTCTGAAAGCTTTGCTCTTGCCTCCCAGTCCTCAACTGCTGGATGCCTCCCAAGTCCTTTTGTGGGGTGTCTGAACACCTGAGAGAGGATTCCAGTCATCCTAATTCAGGTGTATCCTGACCTGAGAACTTACATTTTGGTCTCCATGAACTTTCCGTCAGTGTTTATGCAACAGGACATTGTGCTGTTTTGAATCATATGTCAAAATGGCTACCCAAGCAACAAAAACTCTACCCCAGAAGCAGGGCCTTTTATAGGTCTACAAAAATCACTCTTAAAGGTAAAGAATAACCATGAAGGCTCGCCTTTCCCACAGGAATTATTATCACTCTAGAGATGCTTCTTGTATATTTTTTCTCAGTTGAAGGGTGAAGTTTCCCACTGGGTTAACATTTCCAAAGTGTTTTATGGGAAGTGCATTCTCAAAATGTCCTAGAAGATTTTCCATAAGATAACATGAAACTCAAATATAATTAAAATAAAATAGAAAAGAATTATGGTGCAATAAATTGGAGGAACTCTGCATATGATATCTCTCTTGTGGAAACACATCTTGTATCTTCGAATGTAAAAGACCCTTAACAATCCTGTGGTAAAAGTCCTGCATTATCAGAATGCATATGTCCACAGAAATCTTCTCCCATGTAGCATTTGTTAAAATTCTTAGGGTCATTCTTTCTAGAACACAGGTTTAGATGTAGCACATCAGAGTATGAGGACAATGCAGGAGTTAGATTCAGAAGAACTGAGCGTGTCTACATGTCTTTGACATTTTAGTCAACAGAGCTTGTACTTCAGCTTTAGGGTAATGGAAAAACACCTACTGTTAGTTTTTAGGGTTTTTTTTTTTTAATGCATGTATTTGTTAAAGAAAACATAGAATCATTACTGAAAGTGTGGAGAATATAAAGAAGTATAGAAAGAAAATTAAATTGCTCATAATTTTACCATATAGATAACCATCATTAACATTTTGAATAGTCCTTCATATTCATATAGTTTATTAAAAGAATCTGTACAAACATACTTTTCTAGAAAATAAAGTATATCATAATATGCGTAGGTTATATACCCTCCTGTTTTGGGCCTTAGATAATTAGAAAAAAGTGTGGCAACCAAGATATCCAACAATGCTCCTGCAAATAGGAAATGTAATTGACATTATGGGATTACATCATTTGAGTCTTATCTGAAAACTTTGGGACCAGAAATTTCAGAAGTCAGAATAATTGGGATTTGGGAAAGCTAACAGAACATAAATATGATATAGCCTCAAGTTCCTGTAATAAGACCTCAAAAACATGTTAGAAGTGAATATAATATTTGCACAAGGAAACATTTGAAAAATCACACTCAGATCTGATGACTGATACAAAAGCCTCCATACAGTTCAGGTCAGGTTTTTGTCAGCAGTGAACTTGTGGCAAACTTACAAAAATCTATCACCTTGAAGGGCTTTGTGGATTTGGGAGCTGTACATATCAGATTGTAGGTCAGTTCTGTGATTGCCAACCATGCCAAATCTTTTACTGTTGACTATTTGGGTTGTTTCTGATTTTTCATTATTATAAGAGCGTTTTTACCCATAAATTTTTTGCACATCCATGGCTGTTTCCTTAGATATATACCTAGAAATTGAACTTCTGGGTCACAAAGAATTAACATTTTCAAGATTCTCGATATATCTGCCAGACTGCTCTCTGCAAAGCAGAACAATTTATGCTGGCAACATCACATGAGAGAGAGGGACTATTACCCACCTCCAACATCAGTGCTGGGCATTACACTGTTTGATGAATGAATTACAGTTGGAGGAGCAAAAATTCTCATCTCTCTTTGAGCTACACTCCCTTTATTACTGCTGCTATCAACATTTTTCATAGGCTAACTGTATAATCATATTTCTTTTTTAAATTATCTTTCATTTCCCATGTAAATCTTTTTATTGAGATATTCATGTTTTTTTCTCTTGACTTGTCAAGGCTCTTTCTAGATTAAATGTATCAAAGCACTTTGGAGATCACATATTTGCCTAGTTTTGCCATTTGACTTTTAGTGCTATTTATGGTGTTTTAGAAAGTAAAATGTGTAATACAGGCAGGATAGAAAACACTTAAAACATATACAAAAGTCAAACAAAAGGTCTCAGTAAACCAGAAATAACCATTAATATTTTAGTAGAGAATTTTCTAAGATTTTCTGCTTCTTTCAGACACATGTATGCTATTTGGTCTATGGTTTCACAGCCAGCTTTGCCTTCACTTACTCCTGTGAACATTTTCTCATTTTAACAAAACTTCTACAATTGATTTTTAGGATTATGTAGGTAGATATTGATGATCTTAGAACATTCCATCACATCTATCATGTACCTAAATAATACCTGGCTAGGACATTCCAGTTTTCATCATCATTTGGAAAGCTGTGTAGAATGCTTTTTTGCCACCAGGCACTTTCTTATCTCTGATGATTTCCTTATATTGAATTTCTATAATTTCTGGCACAAAAGGCAGGTATAATTGTAATTTTCCCATGTTTTTCCAGTAATTGATATTTATTATGCAATTTTAAAAAAAAAAGAATGATTTTTAAGAAAATTAAAAACTGCCTGTAACTTTGCCACCCAGAAGAGCTGTTATCGAAAGTGTCGACTTTTGTCCTTATCTTTTCCTCTGTACACCAAGTTTCTATAAACACAACAGGGCTACATCGTACACAATGTCCTCAAAATACAATTGCTTGGCTTTATCGGAAACATCTTTTCAAACCTAAATATAATTTTAAAACAAGATTCTTTTACTGGTCACATAATATTATGCTATTTGGATGTACCATAATTTATTTACTCAATATTTCTTTACAAGGGATTTACAAATCCTTAAAGTTGTCTATAACACTGTGATAAAACAAACATTGTTGTGATATCCTTAACTATTTCTTCAGGATACATATTTTGAAGTAATATCAGTGAACCAATGAAACGTATATTTTGGAGGATCTTGATTTATACTGGACTGTGGGTGGTGGCGTGGAATTCGGTGATTATATGTCTTCCTTTGGTGGAAAGACTGACCACCCTAGGGAATTATGTTCTAATTAAAAATATTCAGCAGCATCTTATTGCTGACTTTTGTACTAATTTTTTGTTTTTGTTTTGGAAAAGAATAATATTGAACATTTTTCTGCATGTTTATGGCCATTTGTCTTTCTCTTATGTTAATTGCACATTCCAGTTGCCTATTGGAGTAGTCATCTTTTTCTTATTGTTTTCTAAGCTTTAAGCTCATTAACACTTTAAAAATGCCATATTTGGGGAAATGTTTTTTCTATTTTCCATTTGTTTCTGATTTTTTTAGTATGTCTTTAGCATATAGCAGCATTTTATATAGTTCGACAAATCAAATTTATCTTAATATCTTCTTTCAACATCTTCCTAAGACAGACCTTCTCCACTTTTATGTTTTATAAAGATTGGTTTACATTTTCTTCTAGTACCTTTGTAACTTTATTTTTATTTTTAATTCACCAGGAATTTATTTCAGCTTATAACTAAGCTAAGGATATGAGTTAATTTTTTTTCAGCATCAATATTGAATAATCCACCCTTCCCACAAGGATTTGAAATGTCACCATTATCACATACTGAATATTTATACATACTCCAGTCTGTCTCTGGACTCATGGTTCTGCCCCATCCATCTCTCTGTCTATTCCTGAACTAAAGGGAAAGAGATTTCTGGAGTAGAGCATCAGGACTTGATAACTGATTAGACATGGAGGGAGGTGAAGATGACTTCAAGGTTTGAGACTGAATAACTGGATGGATGGTGATGCCATTAATCAAGAAAATGGAAGTGGGGGAGGGCTTGCTCTATCCCAAGTCTCTGCTCTCTTCAATCCATCACTCACATTTCAGGCAGAATAAAATCTTTAATACATATTTATTTAGCATATTGGAAAAATAATGCATGAGCTTGGTAGAAAATATTCAATTGGTAAAAAGGATTATAGTTAAAAAGTAAGTCTCCTTCACAACTCTACTTCCTGATTTGCCTCCGTAGAAGCAACACTGTTTATAGTTTCTTGTATATCTTCATAGAAATTGTTTTAGATATAGACAAGCATGGAGAGATAGATGGCTTCATGCGTGCACGTTCACACACATCTTTCAAACAAATAGAACCATAGTACAAACACCATACAGCACCTTGATTATCTTAACCTCAACGATTTATCTTGGAAACAGTGCCATATGAACACATACATATCTACCTCGCTGTTTTTAATGGCTATTTGTAGTTCCGCTGGATGCTGCACCATCATTTTTTACCCAGTCTCTGTAAAGAGACATTTTGGGAATCAGCAATCAATTAATTCTTTTTTTGTTTTGTTTTGGATTTTTTTGCACAGAACTGTGTTTCTCTTCCATTTAAATTTTTCCTGATTCCTCTCTACCAACTATATACTTGAAAATCCAAATCTGATTCTGAGGGTTTTAGCAACATGGTCCCCGTGTCCTCTGAACCTCATCTCATTTCTCCCCTTAAGTCATTTCTCCCCTTAAGTCTATGACTTTCACACTGAGCTTCTTGGCAGTCCCTCCATGCCCCTATGCTTTGTCATCACTTCCAGCCTTTAGAATCTGCTCTGATGCCTTAAAACTGCTCCTCCTACTCCAACTAGGGAGACCTTATAGTTCTTTCTGGAACTCCTTATGTTTTCTCCAAAAGTCTGTCCAATAGCCATGTTCTCTGTGAAGTTTTCCCTGTATCCCTTTACCTCCTGAAATACATGCACTTGGCATATATGCACATGAACACACATACACACCCACAACCACATACACGGAGCACACACTAAGACCAAACAAGTTACTTCATCCTCTTTGTGTTCACACTCCAAACACACCACACCTTACCCCATTGTACCTACCACTTATCCTTCCCAACTTAGTTCAAGAGTAACTAACTGACTGTAGGTAGCCAGCCTTTCATGCACCTTAGTTGAACTGACTGATGCCATTCTCACCTCCCTTCACCCATCACAAGACTCATAGTATTTCTTTTCCTCTTTCTCTCTTAGAGAGCAAAGGTTATACATTCTTTGAGAGCACTGCTCCTTCTAGTACCCAAAGTCTGGCATCAGTTCACATCTCATGCTCAGTGAGACATATTCCACCTGCTTTAAAAACTTAATTTATTTCTTTTCCTACATCACTGTTAGTTTTTGAACAGTATTTAATTTCTCCCATCAGGTATAGTCCCAGTAGTCTCCCATCATGTGTCCTCCCACCACCATGGCACCTTGTGGTTCATCTGCCCATTTCTTGTGCTAGTCCCTCGCCTCTTTTAACTCTTTTCCCTTCCCACTCCCGGCTCTATGCCTCAGATCTATGGTTAGCTTGCAAGTTTTGTCTTTTTCCTAAGCTTTTATTCAGTTTCTCTATATTCCAAAAAAAAAATGTGAAACCATAGGATATTTATTTTTCCTTCTGATTTATTTGGTGTAGTATAATCCCTTCCAGCTCTTTCTGCAGAGCTGTAATAGTATGAATTTATCTTTCTTCATCACTGAGTAGTGTTCCTTGGTGTAGACACCACATCTTCTTGATCCATTCATATGTTTGGGGACATTTAAGTTATTCACATATCTTAGGTATTGTAAATAGTGCTGCAATAAATATAGGACAGCATAGGTTTCCTCCTGAAGTACTGTTTTTGTGTCCTTTGAGTAGCTCCCTAAGAGCGAAATTCCTAAATCATATGATAGATCTAGTTTGTCATTTAAGGATCCTTCACATAGCTTGCTACAGTGGCTAGACCAGTTTGCATTCCCACTAGCAGTGTAAGAGGGTTCCTTTTTCACCACTTTCTCATTTGTGGTTTTTAGTTTTTGTTTGTTTGTTTGTTTGTTTGTTTGTTTGTTTAATGTGAGCCATTCTCACAAGTGTGAGGTGGTTTCTCACTGAGTTTTGATCTGCCTCTTTTTCCTGATCACCTTCAGCACTGATGGAGCAAGGCAGCCATGCTGTTGTTTATGCCGGTGCCTGTTTGACTGGTCATTGGCGCCCTTCCCAGTTGCCTGTGCTGATACCATCATTGAACACCTCCTGGGTGCTTGGTAAATGTTGTTGATTGAGCTATAACCATTATTTACACATTTGTAATCCCATTAGACTGTTCTAAGACAGAATGTGCTTTTTGGTATTCATTTGAATATGTATTTTGATGCCTCAGAAATCTCAGGCAGTGCCTGACATGTGGTAGAGACTCAACGAATGCCTGCTCAAAAACTTGAGTATATAAAAACAGAGAAGCAAATTTGCTTTGGAACCTGTGCTAGCAACTGGGCATGGCTTCCCACCCCCTTCAGTTGTTGTTTACCACTCCTAGGGTGAAGACAAAGTGTTTTAATATGGCCTACATAGCCCTGCACCGTCTGGCTTCTGCTTCTCTGTGGGAGTTAGGATTATGTTTAGCTATGGGTGATTAAAAAAAAAAACCCTCCCAAATAGTTGTAACTTAAACACAAGAGAAGCACTCCTCTAGAACACAAAAGTGGCTGAGGGTAAGAAATGCAACTTCCAGGGCCGAGCATGGTAGCACATGTCTGTCAACGGCAGCCTAGGAAGCCATGGAAGGGGCCAGGGATTGCGGTTCACGTTCCTCCGGGGGCACGTAGAGATACCTTGTTCCAAAAAATATAGTTGGGTGTGGTGGCGCGTACCTGTAATCCCAGCTACCTTCCAGGTAGCTGAGGCTGAGGCTGGGGATTGCTTGGGTCTGTGGTACCCGGGCAACGTGAGCCTGCGGTTCCATAGGTAAAAATAGCGAGACCTAGCCTCAAAAAAAAAAAAAAGAAGAAGAAGAAGAAGAAATGCAACTTCCAAGTCATGGGAGAGCTGGTCTTGCTCTGTTTTGTCATTCTGCCATCCTAACACACGATGCCATGGAATGGTCCACAGTGGCAGCTGGGGCACTGGACTTGATATTTGAATTTTACATGGTTGGAAAGAGTACTAGGTAAAGATGCCTGTGCTCTTCTCTTTAAGAACATTTCTTAAAAAGGAACAGAAAGCACTTACATGCCATTGTGAGGGCTTAGCCACGTTTCCACGTCTGGTGGCAAAGGAGACTGGGAACAGTTGTGTTTCTTCCAGGCTGCTTTGACCCCTGTTAAAACAGAGGGATCTCTAGTCAGAACTCAAGAAGAGACTAGATATTGGGGGGTACAGAGAATGGTCTTTCCACACTCCCTCTCACCCTGATCACAATCATATTCCCTTTAGCTTCTCCTCTGCCCACCCCCTCCTTCCTGCCAGGCTCCCTGATGGCAGGTGTTGTCTGTCCATGTCATTACCTCTCTCCCCTCCCACTCCACCTAATTCCCTCCCAGTCATCCATCAGAGCTCAGCTTAAGCTTTAGCTCCATAAGAAATATCCTCACTGACTTAGTCAAAGGATTTCAAAGTTATTGGATTTCAAAGAAACATGTATCACCCATTTAAAGCACATATCAAAACCCCAAGTTTACATTTACTAAAAGATTATTTAATTGATAGCTGTCTTTCTCAACTAGACTATAGTCCTCATCACACAGAGAGCATCATTGCATTTGTTCACTGTCATGTCTTCAGCACGAAGCACAGGGCTTTGTAATTGATAGGCTTTCAATAAATGAACATAGGATGGATTAATTAAATATTCATGTGTATATTGGGTGACGAGATAAAGTTCTGGGGTTGGGGTGCAATATAGGGCTAAAGGTCTCCCCTGGGTGGTTATTTGTATGAATAGAATGACATTGTGGGAGTAGTTAAGATTGCTCAGAGAT